>ML809649.1:144183-169884 GCA_009831015.1 Picea engelmannii | reverse complement strand
ACTGGTGTTGTTTTTCAGAGGCAAAGCACCTCAGATATGTTTCCAAACACTTGTTGACAACTTCCGTTTGACCATCCATCTGGGGATGATAAGCTGAGCTGAGATGCAATTGTGTGCCTTGTATCTTAAACAATTCTTGCCAAAAATTTCTTGTGAAAGTTGGGTCTCAATCAGAAACAATAGAGTGTGGCATGCCATGAAGCTTGAAGACCTAGTCCATGAAAATTTGAGTCACTGTGGATGCAGTAAATGGATGGTGAAGAGCGAAAAAATGAGCATACTTGGAAAGGTGATCCACCACCACCATTATGACTAATTTATTCCCCGATTTGGGTAAGCTTGTAATAAAGTCCATAGAGATATCCTTCCAAATAACAGGGGGAATCGGAAGTAGTTGGAGGGTGCCTAGAGATTTGACTATTTCTCCCTTGTCGCATTGACACACCTCACATTCTGCGACAAACTTACAGATGTCTTGTTTCATACCATCCCAGAAAAAAGAACGTTTGACTCGGTCATATGTTTTGGTCAACCCTGAGTGCCCCACTATGGGTGTAGCATGAAGCTCAGAAAGCACCATGGATTTGATCTTGGATTGTTTATTTAAATACAAGCGGCCTTTGTATTGAAGCTCATCCTAGAGCTAGGAGTACCCTAGGGGAGCTGGAGCCTTGTTCTACAGTTGCTGGATCAAATGCGAACTTTTGGGTTCTTGAAGCCATTCCTGGCGCACAGCTTGGAGCCAATCGGGTACAATGAAGGAAAGAGAAAAAAGGGATCCTTCGTCTTCATATTTCTGGGACAGTGCATCCACCACAACATTGTCTTTTCCCTTCTTGGAAATGATCTCATAATCATATCCAAAGAGCTTAGTCACCCATTTTTGTTTCTCCTAAGAGGAAATGTGTTGTTCCAGAAAGTACTTGAGGCTTTGATGGTCAGTCTTAATTTGGAAGTGTTTCCCCAAGAGATAAGGATGCCACAACTCAACGGCATGCAGAATTGCCAACATTTCTTTTCCATAAATGGGTTTGCTCAGATTCCTTTCAGACAGTTTCTTGCTAGTGAAGGCCAATGGTCGACCCTCTTCCATAAGGACAACACCGATTCCTTTCCCTGAGGCGTCACATTCCAACACAAAGGTCTTTGTGAAGTCGGGAAGGGCCAGAACAGGAGTGGTGCACATGGTCGTCTTCAAGGTTTGAAAAGCTTGAGCAGCTACTGGAGTCCAAGTGAAAGAGTTCTTTTTGAGGAGAGTTGTGAGAGGTGCTGCAATCTTTCTGTAGTTCTTGACGAACTTGCGATAATACCCTGTGAGGCCCAAAAATCCATGCAATCTTTTGAGAGTCTTTGGGTGCGTCTAGTCTTGCATAGCTTAAATCTTTTTCGGGTCCACCCTAACGCCATCCTTTCCCACCAGATGACCCAAGTATTCTACTTCTGAGGCACCAAAAGAACATTTGGATTTCAGGAAAAGTTGGGGCTAAGAGAGTAGGCGGAGAACTTGATCCACATGAGTAAGATGGTCTGTCTAGGTTTTTCTATAGATGAGGATATCATCAAAGAAAACTAAGACAAAATGATGGAGAAAAGGGAAGAAGACATGGTTCATAAGGCTCTGGAAGGTGGAGGGGGAATTACACAAACCAAAGGGCATGACTAAAAACTCATAGTGGCCCTCATGAGTGTGAAAGGCGGTCTTGGGAATGTCGGCCTCTTTCATACGTATATAGTGATAGCCTGAGTGAAGATCAAGTTTGGTAAAGAATTGGGTGCCACTCAATTCATCCAGGAGGTCATCAATGACAGGAATGGGAAATTTGTCTTTGATGGTTAGTTTGTTGAGAGCACGGAAGTCAGGACACATTCTCCAAGAACCTTCTTTCTTCAGTACCATGACAACTTGAGAGGATTAAGGGCTCGTACTAGGACGTATGACGCCAGCAATAAGGAGTTCCTGGACCATTTTCTCATTTTCATTTTTTTGTGCAAAGGGGTGGCGATATGGACATATATTGGGGGGAAGGCTTCCTGGGACAAGGGGAATGGAGTGATCATGAACACCACGGGAAGGAGGGAGTCAGTGGGGAGTGGAAAATACCATTTTATGTTTAGAAAGGAGGGCTTGGAGGTATTGGGGCACTGGGGGTGTCTCTGTGGCTTGTATGGCATGGAGTTGGGCAATGACACCAGAATGACCTTTTTAAAGAAGTTTTCCATGCGATGAGAACTGATGCCTTAGAATTTATGTTGGTGGCCACCTTGGTCGAATTGCATGGTTAAGTTCTGAAAATCCATGAGAATGGGACCCAAAGTCCTTAGCCAGTCTGCACCCAACACAATGTTGCAACCACCCATGTCAATAGAAAACATATGGGATTTGAGGTGGTAGTCATCGATTTGGAGACGCACATTTTCACAGTGCCCTCATAGAACCACCATTGGAAATTATGATTTGGAAATTGTTGATAGCATGGATGTAGTAATGGGTTTCTTAAACAATGTGGCGATGAATAAAATTGTGGGTGCTGCAACTATCAACCAGAATGATGACCTTTCGGTGATTGATGTAACCGATTAACTTGAGGGTTTGGGGAGCAGAGAAGCCGGTGAGAGCATTGAGGGAAATGATCGGTTCGACTTCGGGAGGGTCGGAGGGAGGGTTTATGTCAGTGATTTCTGGTGACTCGGGCACAAGGGGAGTGTTAACATCCTCTTCTGGAATATCCTCAGAGATGGCCATAAAAAGCTTTTGTTCCTTACATTTGTGACCTGGGAAATATTTGTCATCACAATTATAACATAGGCCTTTGAGTTGGCATTCAACCATTTCATCCCTGGTCAATTTTTGGATCTTTAATCGGGCGGAGGGAGTATTGGGGTTGACTGGTTTAGGGCGAGGGATAAAGGAAGGCTTACAATTTTGAGAGGAAACAATTTGTTGTGCTTCTTTATCTTTTTTAGTAGCCTCCACCCAAGTCGTAGGTCGAGCCATGAGGACATGGTCTCGAATCTCCTCCTTGCGGCCACTGATAAAACACTCTTGAAAGAAATCATCAGTCATGCCCTCTATTCGAAAAGTGAGTAGCTCAAATGCAGCTATGAAGTCTTCTACTGTGCCTGATTGCTTCAATTTTGTCAAATGGCCCAAATGGTTGGTGTCAGTGTCAAAGCGTTCATAAAGCTCAGTCACAAATTGGGTCCAAGCAATATACCCTTGACAGGAAGTTTTTCTCCATTGCCACCATTGCCAACATTCTTGATCTAGATGGAGAAGACCATACTGGAGTTTGGCCAAGTCATATGTAATGTTGTAGAGAGAGAAATAATGTTCCATTTGGGTGACCCAACTAGTGGGGTCTGAGCTATCAAATTTGGTTACATCCACCCATGGAAGGCGTATGTCTCGTTGAAAGTGATGGGGCTGAAAGGAATGGGAAGAAGTTTCACCTTTATTCTTAGTATGTGCATCAGGAAAAGAGTCATCGGTAGGGATCTTGAGTTTCGTGCAGAGTGATGCAAAGATAGATTCAATCTAGGTGGTTAGTTCATGTTTGACTTCCGCCATTGTGGACTGCACGACTGCATTTACGGATGCATTTATGGTGGTATTGATGGATGCATCACGGGAGGCAATAGTATCATTGAGTCGTTGCACTACTTGTTGGGTCTCGAGGAAACCAGATTGCAAGGTGTTGAAGTGAGACTCTAGTTCTTGGCTACGGGTATGGGCCATGAGGATGGGTGAACTGAAAAGGGAGCGGCTAGGTCAGAAATTTTTGCAGAAAAATGATATGGATGAATGTGATAAGCGAGAAGAGATGAATCTAATGGAATAGGTCTCAAATAATGGCGAAAAAAATTCCAGACTTTTTTTTTTTTTTTTACAGTTGTGGGGTTATACTTTGGTCTGAAGAATGTTGTAGTGCTGAAATCCCCAAATTCTTAATGAGAAAGAAATGTGTATTTACTAGGCAACCCGAACACAGATGCACGACAATAGATCTCGCTGGTTTAATTTGTTGATGTTTATGTTTATGTTCCCCAAGGGTTAGGTATTCAAGGGTTCTACAAACAAGGGTTTTCCCTGTGCTATAGCTCTCTGATATACGTGCTGGGTCCAACAGTAGTACTCGGCCCAATATCTCAGGGCACTAACTAAGGAGGATAGACCATACCCTTAGCCGTACTACTCGACTACCCAGCTACTAGAGATTATCTTCCCAAGTGTTTTTCTCGGTGACACTATAGCAATCCGACGACCGATAGGTTTATCTAAAGAGGGCTTTAGGAAATCTAGGTCGATCCGTACACAGGTGTTTTCTGATGCGCTACCACTCGAAGGGGTACCAACATGGGTTACAAGGGTGGCCAACAGATGTGCGCTTAAGAACCACTTGTATTTCCTGCGTGTATGAATCCCTCAACCGCGGGTTTATGCACGTAATGAAATATCTCTATGGCTTAAAGACGCCGGAATATGTCTCTACCCTGAAAAAAAAAATACCCACAATTTCTGCCAAGGAAAGTGCTCTGATACCACTTGCAAGATACCAGATATATAAAATATGCAGAACATGAATAAAATGCTAGAAATGGCAGAATAACAGTAAAATATCCAGCATAATCTTCACAATAACATATAAATGATATAAGAATAGCAATAGAAATATCACTTTGATTCAGAAAGCAATGTTCACAGGCCTCTTCGAGGGGCCAACCTCCAATCGAGTAGCGCTCTGTTACAATAATCTTCAAGCTAGGGTTTTCATACCCTCGACCCTTATTTATACTAAATATGTCTATTAAGAGAAACATCTAGAGGAAGATCCTTCTAGAAGCGAAAGCTTCTATTAGGTCTTCTTACATCCGCCTTATTCTATTTTATTAAAAGGCCTTATTAATATTGACCTTTATTACATCTGAATACATTGATCTACCTATGTGCAGGTTAGGACCTTAACAACATCAATAGATTCTAGGTTTTGGTTGGGAAAGGTGATGGATATAGTAAGAAGAAAGAACATCAAGGGAAAAAAGAAGAAGGGATAACCTAGATTCCTATAGAAGCATAGAACATAAAACGCCAAGAAAACAATCAAGATCAAGGAGATGGTAACCAGGGGGAAGTGACAACAATGAAAACACAAGAGGATGTAGGAATGGAGGATTCTCAGGAAGACACAAAAGAAGAGTTGGGATATTTGGATATGGAACAATAAAATAAAGAAATAGATATGAAGGTATGGATTGAAGTGCATGGAGAATATAAAATAAAAAAAATTCTAGAGGATAACTTAGAATAATGCAAAGAGATGTCATGAAAGGAAAGAATAAAACTAGATATGAGGGGAAAAATGATTCTTCATCGAGAAATCTAGGAATTAGAAAAAATTCTCATAAACCCCAAAAGAGACCAGGCAGTGATGAAAATAAATGACATTGTAAATGTTGATATTATGGTAGTTGTGAGAGGTATTTACCTCCACATGTAAACCTGACGAGAATAAAATATTATGGGAAGAAAGAAGAAACCCTAAATAGTTGGCTAATAACCCTAGAAGACAAGTCGACTCAAGAGAATGACTTGTATTAGGTTATCATCCTCCAAGAGAAGAAGTCGGCTAAAGGAATATTATATACTAAGGAATTAGTATCTAGAATGAGAAGTCGGCCCAGAAAATCTGCCAGAAATACTATAAATACAGGAGACCAGTCTTCATTCTGGTCAGGCATTCTTAGAACTACTGAAGCAACACTTGTGTGCACTGTAGTTGGCCAGTTTGTGTGCAAGTTTGGAGGAGAGCTTCCGTTGCAGCTGTTGCAGCTAGCAAATTTCGGTTTTGTCTTGGACTATTTCTTGGTTATGGTTTGGACTCTTTGATCATCTCTTGTTACTCTTGCTTGGTGCACTATCCTTGGAGAAAGGTGCACCACCCTTTGTTTGGCTATCTGTCCTAGGGTTTGCTTCCAGAATGATTCTCTGTCAAGGTTAAGGTGCTCGGGGGTAGCTTGGGCCTATGGTTGGGTGACAATAGTGATATTGTCTATGGTTAAACGAGAACATCCATTATATTCTAATAGTTTATGGGCCCACACCTCTTTCATTTAGTCTAACCAATGGAAGGGAGGATAGCCATAAGGATACTAAGCTCATTGAAAAATTGTCGCTAGGGTTTCTAGCAGAAGCAGTTACTAAAACATTACCACTAGGGTTACTAGCAGGTGCAGTTGCAAAAACCCTAACCCTCTCATTGAGGCACCTTAAGTGAATGGATTGACCTAATTTATGGATAGACTAGTGCATCCTATCCTAGCGCATCTCCTGGTACTCTCAGCAAGCCAAGACATCAAGTTTGAGTTTTTGGTCAAATCTAGGGTTGACCAAGTCAAAGCAACCATGACTTACTCTATGAAGTTAGAAAACAAGTTAGATGGGGCTTCTAACTTCAGAGCGTGGAATACAAGGACTAACCTTATCCTTTCCAAGAATAAAGTGTTGGATATTGTGAAAGGAAAGATCGTGGAACTAGAATTTGAAGAAGGAAAAGAGAAGGAACCGCAGAATGTTGTAGTTATGGAGAAGTTCAGAGACAATGACATCAATGCCATGAGTATCATAGTGGAATCTATAAAATACCACTTGATACCCTACATCTCCCATATTGACTCATCTAAGAATATGTATGATGCCATAACAAACCTCTTCTCAGTCAAAAATATTGGACAAGTAATGAGTCTGAAGAATGAGATCCATGACATGAAGATGAATGATGATGAAAACATAACATCATACTTTGTGAGCATCTCTCAGTCAGGAGATCAACTAAAAGCTATTGATGAGATCATTTCAGAGAAGGAATTGGTAAACATAGTACTCAATGGTCTTCCCAAGACATGGGATGCATTTTCCACAAGCATGAATACAAGGAAGGAGTATCCTACATTTGAAGAACTTTGGACTTGTTGTGCACAAGAAGAATCAAGGATCATGCAAAAGAGAAATCCCAAAAGAAATACAATGATCAAGCTTTCACAACAAGGTTAAAGAATTTTAGGAATAAAAGGAAGTTTTGCTCCAGGAAGAATCCAAATCAAGAGAAGGATATGTCAGAAATACAATGCTTCAATTGTCGAAAATATGGTCACTACAAGAATCACTGTCCCGAGCTAAATAAAAGGAAGGAGACACATGAAGCATCAATTGTCAAAGAAAAGGAACCTTCAAAGAAGAGTAAGCAGGATGAAACAAACTTCTTCTTCTAAGACAAGGTAACAATACTCCTCATAGTTCTTGTACATACCATGTTTTTTGTACATATCTTGCATATCTATTTCCTAGAAGATAATATGTTCCAAGAAAAACTATACCTATGGAAGAACAAGATAAGGATTTCTATCACTATGACTACAATTCATGCAATACACATGAAAGGATGAAGTACATCAACAACCTCGAGTAAGATTTCATGTGGAAGATATTACATAAGTAACAGTTGCAAGATAAGCCGAAATCAGAATCAATCTTGAAGAAACCTAGAAGAAGTAAAGACAGAAAGAAGTCAACAATCAAGAGGAAATTGGAAAAGGATTTGTGACACTTTGCAGAAGGAAATAAGAATGCAAATGAAAGAGTGGACTCTCCTAGGTAGAGAGAGTCGATTATATATTTCCAAAAGAAGAGCATGCATTCATGCATGAAGCAAGGATTAGGAGGGAGATAATCCTAAATTATATGATCCATTGAAGATGATGAAGTATCTATCCATGGTAGCAACCATGAAAAGCAACATGTGTTCATTTTGACTTTAGAAGAATCCTTCTTCGAGAAGAAGCGTCAAAGTATCCCTGGTTTTCTATCCACATCCATGATCCTATGATGAAATAAAGAATTTGGAATCTTCAGGGCATGGAATCTATAGAGACCTCCATGGACCCAAGAGATAAAGAGAAATATAAGGAAGAACATGAAGATTCCAAGAAAGAAAGAAAAGCCAAAACAACCAATCATTGTATCGAGAATCACAAGACTACCAGCCTGATATGAACTCACTAAAAGAAATCAAGCAGAGGAACTGAAAGTTGTGATGAAGAACAATGTATGGAACAATTATAAATGTAAGCATTGCGAGATCTAGAACTAGAGGTTCTCCCATATGGAGGGAGAATACTATGATGATTGTTTGTTCCAGTAAACTAGACATACCTCTACATGAGCCATTATATCATCTGCAATATCCATGGGTTGGAGTTTACATCAATCGAATTCAAAGACTATTCTCCAGAGTAACTAAACAAAGAGGCGTATGTAGAGAAACCTTAAGGTTTTGAGGTATACCAGAAAGAGACCCTTGTATGTAGATGAAAGAAGACAACTTGGTAAAGAACCTCCAATGCACAACAGAAGCATGGTGAAAAACCCTCTATAATAAAGATACTATATCAGAATGGTTACTCAGAACTCAATGATGATGGATTTCCAATCCATGACAAAGGTCTCATGATGGAAAAATAAGTACCACTTGGATATGTTCCAAGTTTGACCCTTGCCACGATGTTATGATCTAGTAGGAAACAAAAGGGTTGAATTCAATTATGATGACCAGAGATATATGAAGCCTTCAGGAAAACCATTGTTCCAGAAAGACCGAAGTACATTGAGATCAATGATTACATTCTCCGTGATGAAGTCCAGAAAGGAGAAGTGGTTCTCCAATATATATCTTCACAGATGAGCCGACAAGCAAACATTTTGGTAAAGCCTCTGTTCAAGATGAAAGAGTTTGTGTACTCAAGCTAGAGCTTGTGGAGATGACTTCATTATTGAAAAAGGAAGAGATGACTCCCAGGTTGGGAGGGAGCACTGGTGTGTTATTGATTTATGGAAAATCATTTTTTAGTTCGAAAAATGGTCCAAGATGAGTAGTTCCTTTCCAATTCGGAAAGTTGTTTGAGATTTTTTATGGACATACATTTTCTAGTTCAGAAAATGGTCCAGATCGAACGGTAATTTTCGTAATGAAAATGGTTCAATGGATTTTTGATGTACCATAGACAATGATTCCCCTTGTGGTTAAAATAGGGAATGGTCTATGACAATCTCTCTTCTTGAAGGTCACTCTTAGTAGTGGTTAAGAAGACTGGTCCACCTCGCTAGATAGTCATTCCTTCGAAGCTCACAGTTGTGAGAAGTTTCAAAGAATGGTCTGTTTTGGAGGTTGGTGCAGGATAGTCATTCCCTAGGGTAGATTCATTCTCTTTAGGTTGCACTTTGTTTAGTGTTGGAGGAATGGCCCAGATAGGCGAATGGTCCAAGTTCAGCAATCAGGGACAAACATTCCCTAGGGCAGACTCATTCTCTCCATGTTGCACTTTGTTTAGTGCCGGAGGAATGGCCTAGATAGGTGAATGGTACAGGCTCATAAATCAGGACAATTATTCTTTCTTTCTTGAGAAGAATATTCCATATAACTCATTGTTGATGTTTTACTTTCTTAGGGAAGATGCTCTTCCAGATCTAATAGATGTGAGTGGAAGAATGGACCAGATGATTCAATTTATATATCATAACAAGTTATTATGTGCAGGTTGATGATATGATTTTTATGGAGACTGTATGTCTCTAGACAGTAGATGTATACTATTGTAGTGGATGTGTTCCACTGATTGTGACTATATGTCACTGATCAAGTATCTGTGTGCTACTTGGTGTGGCAATGTACCAGTGGATTGTAGTTTTGTTCTACTATGGATAAAAATAGTTCTGTTCTATTCAATGACATTGTTCTGATCGCCTTGAAGACTATCAGTAGTGTTGGAAATGATTATTAGTTGGATGGATGATCAATGGACATAGATTTCCCAGACGAAAAATGGTTCAGAGAATTTATTCTTCTAGGACAAATGTCCGTATTAGAAGAATGTCTCTTGTGTCACTCTGTGGAGTGAGTGAATTATCTAGCATCATGTCTAATTTCTCAGATGGAGTATGGTTTTGAGAGATGATGCATCTATTGACAATGATAGTGATGATGGTGCTCATGATCTAGTCATGAGATAGTCTATACGACTATGTTGATACTACTGGGTAAATGGTATGTTTTTGCTCAAGATAATTACTTTCAAATATGTCTCTAGCTAGGAGGGAGTGTTCATATTATGGTAGTTGTTGGAGGTATTTACCTCCACGTGTAAACCTGATGAGAATAGAATATTCCAGGAAGCAAGAAGAAACCCTAACTAGTTAGCTAATAACCCTAGAAGAAAAGTTGGCTCAAGAGAATGACTTGTATTAGGTTATCAGCGTCCAAGAGAAGAAGTCAACTAAAGGAAATATTATATACTAAAGAATTAGTACCCAGAATGAGAAGTCGGCCCAAGCAATCTGCCATAACTACTATAAATATAGGTGGCCAATCTTCATTTTGGTCAGGAATTCTCAGAATTGCAGAAGCAACACTTGTACGCACTGCAATTGGCCAGTTTGTGCGCAAGTTTGGAGGAGAGCTTCTGTTGAAGCTGCTGCAACTAGCAGATTTCATTTTTGGCTTGGACTATCTCTTGGTTATGGTTTGGACTCTCTGATCAACTCTTGTTACTCTTTCTTGGTGCATTATCCTTGGAGAAATGTGCGCCACCCATTGTTTGGCTATCTAGCCTAGGGTTTGCTTCCGGAATGATTCTTTGTCAAGTTTAAGGTGGTCGAGGGTGGTTTCGACCTATGGTTTGGTGACAATATTGATATTGTATATGGTTAAACAATCACATCCATTATATTCTAGCAGTAAACCCCATAAAGAGAAACTGGAAAAAATATAGGCACTCTTGGTGGATTTGGGGCAACTGATAGGACTCTTGGAGAAGTATGGACCTCTTACTTTGCCTATGAAAGAGGGGTTCCTAGACTCCATAAATATTTTGGGAGATACATTCAAATATCAATCATGGATAATAGGGGTCGATTTTAATATTATGACCTCTTTATGGGAGAAAAAGGGATAAGTGAGGCATTTGGATGTAAGGAATGAGGCTTTCAAACCCTTGATTGGTTAACTGTGATCGATTGATATTCCATCAATCAATGGATTGCACACTTGGAATAATAGGAGGGGAAGAGATCATTAGGTTTTAATACATCTAGACATGTTCATGCTTTTAGAAAATATATGCCACCTTCAGAAGAAAATATCAACTAACATCCTCTCATTTAATGGTTCTTTTAATTGGCCAATAGAGCTCTCTTGGGAAGGGAGCCTTCAAGATTGGCCCAAAACCTTCATATTTGAGAGGTCCTGGATGGATCACCCATAATTCCTTCCAAAAATAGAAAGCTTATGGAAGGAAATAATGGAAATATATGGGACCAAGATCTATCAGCTTCAACAAAGACTCAATCATGTTAAAACCCAAATAAGAAAATGGAACAAGGAGGTTTTTATGGATATTTTTGAATAAAAGAAATTCTTGGAAAAAGATATGGAAGTAATTCAAAGGGATATCATTGAAAGTAAAAGGATAGAGGAAAGGGGAAGAAAAGAGGTATATCTCAAAAATGAAATAGATAACAAAGATTGACAGGAAGAAATCCCTTGGAAATAAAAATACCATATATGATGGCTAATGGAAGGCGACCAAAATACAGAATTATTCCAAAACTATTTCTTGCATAGAAGGAAAAAAAATAGAATATCCACCTTTAAATTGGAGGCAAGTGTGATCCTAGAGAAAAAGGAGGAATTGGTCTCTCATTTTAGACAACTACTTAGGAAACCTCAGATCGATAGGGAGGATGAAATCAAAAAAATCACTAGTCTCATCTAAAACCTAGTGACTCGAAGCAAAATCATAGTCTCTTGGTCCCCATAACCCTATAGTAGGTGGAAAAAATGGTGAAATTGATGGATTCAGGGAAGTCCACAAGGATTTATGGCTTTATGACTAACTTTTTTCAGGTCTTCTAGGATATTGTGAGTAAAGACATATGGTAGGCAGCAGAGGAATTGAGATTGTCTGGATCAAAGCTTCAAGCCTTCAATGCTACATTCTTAACCCTAATCCCCAAGGATCAAGGAGCCAAAATTGGAGATAAGTTTCAACCCATCTCCTTATGTAATGTGTTTTATAAAATTCTCACCAAAATCATAGGTAACTGAGTAAAGCCTCTAATACATAGAATTATCTCTCATGAACAAGGAGGGCTTGTTAAAGGGAGACAGATTTTAGGTGGTATTATTGTACTCCATGAGACCCTTCACTCCTTGAGACTAAACAAGTAGTCGATAATTCTATTAAAACTCGATATGTCGGAGGTATATGATCATTTGACCTAGAATTTCCTTCAACGTATGTTGGAGGTGTTCTGGTTCAACAACAAATGGATATCTTCGGTTATAAACTTAGTGACCATCCCTCATCCCATTTTATCCATATGTTGATGGATGAAGGGTTGGGGAGGGTGATTAATAATACTAAAGATAATGAATCCATTAAAGGAATTCCATTCGACCCTCATATCAACTCGCTATCACACCAACAATTTTTGGATGGCACCTTGTTGATGGGAAAACCAATTGTGAAGGAATACTTAACCTTTAAAAAATATTTGGACATGTTTATTATGGCTTCAGGTACCTTGATTAACCAGTTGAAATATTAGTTTTCTTTCTTCAACACTCCATTTATAATTCAAAAAAATATTGCTCATTTTTTGGGTTTTCAAAGGGTGACCCTTCCTTCCAAGTACTTGGGTTCCCATTAATGGTTAAAGCACTCTTAAATGTGCACTAAGAAGAGATATTGTTAAAAATAGAGAAGAGGTTGATAGGGTGGACCCATAGATTCATTACCTTCCCGTGAAGGATTCTTCTAATCAAGTCAGTGATTTTCTCGATGCCCCTATATCTCTTCTATGCTATGGAATCCCCGTCTATTATAATCAAGAAAATATGGAATCTAGAGATATCATTTTTGTGGGGAAGGGAAACTAGAGAGAAGAAATGGGAAATGGTGGCATGGGATAAAGTATACAACCCTAATAAGTATGGGGATATGGGCATCAAGAAACAAACAATTATGGGTCAAGCGTTGGTTGCAAAAATTTGGTGGCGATGGATAAGAGGGAAATCCAAATTATGGTCCACAATTTGGAAAGAAAAATACACTAAATAAATCCCCCAAGATGATATGATCAAAATGGGGGGTGACCTCCTAGGCTCCTTCATATGGAACAATGCTTGGAGCAATAATGGGGTGATTAAAAAACATTCCTTCTAGGAAGTGCAGGATGGGAAGTTAGCCTTGTTCTGGGATGATGCATGGGAATAAGAACCATCCCTCAGAGAGGATGATAAACTATAGTAGGTTATAAATGATATGGTGCAGGGGGGATGGACACATGTCTATCAGTATTGGCAAGTCTAGCAGGACAAAGATAAACTACTTGGGGGAATCTTGAAGGGTTGTGATAATTGGCCAATGGATAGGGGACCAGAGGTGAAAAAAGACATCATGAGATGGGGAACCCATGGAAATGGTAACTTTTGGGCCAGGGATGCTTATAAGGTTTTGGAAGGAAAAAATTATGGAGAGAAGACAAACATTTGGATGAAGGTTTGGAATCTAGTAATCTAGCTAAAAATATCAACTTTTCTCTCATTAGTGATGAGTAGGCGGGATCTAAATTAAGATCATATTATCAAGGTTATGAAGGGACATTGATCTTCCTAATGGGAATAAATGAAGAAGAAACAATGAAACAACTTGTCAATAGTTGTAGTGAGGCTTTGACCATTTGGGATAAGGAGGAAATTATTTTTCGACAATTAAACAGGGTATAATGGGATAAAGATACATATCTAGAGGGGTGGAGAGACGAACCATATGGTAATCGTATTCTTAACAGGGCATGGGTCCTTTCTGCATGGTTTGTGATGTGGAGCATATAGAAAGAAAAGAACACAATCGTTTTTAAATAGCAACACCAAAATATAGAAGAGTTATGGAACCAACTCCAAGGGGGTATTTGAGAATCACTTTTGATCCAAAATTGATCTTTTAAAGACTATGGTTAAGTTTATGCATGAGTTGATTTACCACTTAGGAATTAAGAGAAGAAGAATATTTTAATGAAATAATATTGCAGCCATCAAAAAGAATGAAAAACATAAAATAGACATAAGGAAAAACAAACTATAACACCAATCTTGATAACAGAGTTTGACACAAGTTTGTTTACCTCTCTGGGCCTTTGTCTCAGTTGGGGAGGCTTTATTATTAATATTCAATGCTGAAAAATTACATCAGAAGTATCTCAAATAGATTACAAACTAATTTTTTTTTGTGTTTTGCTCGACCTCAATAATCCAATACAACTGACAAAATCGAAAAAGGATGAGCGTAGCTCCCGAAAATGGCCTCCAAAGCTTGCTTCCTCAATGGCTTCCCTGCATAAAAATGGCTTGATCTTCCAAAATAGTATACATTATTCTATTCTGGACTTCCCTGGAATATCAAAAACCTTTATTTTATATATATATATATATATATATATATATATATATATATATATATATATATATATATATATATTGAGTTGGGTTCTAAATACAACTTCCCCCCAAGATCTGGCCTCTTTCTAGGCTCCAGATCCACTCTTCTTGGCCAAAAATCCACAAAAATCAGCAAAAAAGCCATTAATATAAGGTAAAAACCCAAAATTTGGGAATTTTTTTGCTTAAGCCCCCAGTTAGGGTGCACTCCCCCTTCTGTGGTCATATTAGGGCCATGTGGTCTAGTTCTCAAGGGGCACCACCTCCCTTAGCTGGAAAAGGTTCTTTAGTTTTAATTTCTAAAAAGTGGGTTTTTTTCTAAAGTAGTAATTCACCCTTTGTGGCTAGCTCATTTTGCTTAAGTCATTTGAAGAGGTAGGTCATGGGATTGAATCCCATGGAGTCCAGCAATATAAAATTTACCTTTTTAAGGCCTTGACCATGGTGACATGTGGCACCCTTGGATTGGACCATGTGTCAGCCTATGGTTGGCCAATCTTTTTCCACATGGACTATCAAAACTTTGACACTTGTAGTCATGAACCTTTGCCACTTGTCATGACCTAATGATACCACATGTTGTCACCTGATGGCTTCCAATTTTTCAAATTCAGAGACTTCCACTTGTCGTAATTTGAAGCTACCACATGTCACATGCTGAAGATGCCACATGTCCCTTTGACCCTTTGAGTTTTTTCTCTAGAAGACCAAATTTTCCAACTGTCGTAACTTTCTCATACGACGTTCGTTTTTCGATCTATTTGCACCGTCGAAAATATTGCGATGAGAACTTCACGATCATGTCATTTTATTGAGCATTTGATAACTTTTATTTTTTATCATTTCAGTCTCCATTTTGGATTATTCCTCCCCACTAAGACCTTTTGGTCCTCCAAAGGGATAATAATCGGTCATCAAGTGCGGGATAGGAATCCCCACTTGTCCTTTGTCTTTAAACTTTGTCCTATGCACATGTCACATCATAATCAATTTCATAGTAACCATGAAAACTAAAAGCATATTGTTATCCATTTGAACTCATTCACATCTTACTAAACCCACTACTATCCATGTACAAAACATTAGCAACGATAACATCAGAAATATGACTGAAAATGAACCAATATATTTGATGTGCTTGCACTACAATAACTTATATTGAAACAAATTATTATTTAACTTCCATTATACAACCATATCATATTCATGCTTACTATCAACTGCTTTACTTAACACAATTATAGGTGCAATGCTTGCATAAAATTCCTTGTTTAATTGTTCCATTGTTAGAAAAGAATGATTTTGTTTTATGTGATGAGAATGTACAACATATTATGTCCCTTCTTCAGTTAAGTGATATTGATTTTTTTCCCTATATAATATTGCTTTGCGATCATATAAATAAGGGCTTCCTAAGCCCGTTCCACATTTTTCTAGTGGCACCACATCACATGTTACTTCATCCACATACTTCGATGTAATTGCAAATTTTATGATACATTGTTTTTTTATGGGAAATTTGTGATCTTTTCTTATCCAATTAAGTGAATAGGATTTGTGATGCATCTTAGTGTTTAATCCCAATTTATTAACCACTTCTTCTGAAATCAAGTTAGATTGAGATCATCAATGTATCAATCTTATTATATTTCATTATGACCCTTATATGAAACAATTTACTTCTTGAATGAAAACTATCACCAATTTTACATGACAAACCAACTACTGTTATCTTAGTATCATCCCCTGAATCTGACCCCAAGTCTGTTGGTTGCATTTCTATTGATACTTTTTCCCTCCCTTTCCTCTCTTTGAACCACTTCGGTATCTTATCTGGGTGCAATTGCCAGCAATGCTCATCATCATGACCTTATTTCTTGCAATTCTTGCAAGAGATATTCTCTTCCTTCACTTCCATTGAATTTTGTTTCTTCCCATTCCCTTTTCCTTTGCCATCTTTCTTTGAAGATGATTCCCCTGTTACACCAACTCTAGTTTTACCTGCTTCAATATACGTTGCTTGAACAAAAACCTCGTCAAGATTAGTAGGTCAAACATAAACATAGTATTATGAATATAAGCAAGTAAACCTCATGTATACTTCATAAGAGTTTCTTGTGTCGTTAATGGAACATCTAACATCAAAGACATATTATGAAATTCATCTGTGTATTCCTGCACCGAATGTCCTTTCCTTATCTTAACCCTTTTCCAATCAATTAAAGCCTTTTCCTTATATCCCAAAGGATAGAACTATTTTCTAAGTGCGGAAATAAAATCATGCCATGATGGAAAAATCTTACCAATTTACTGAGTTCCATGTTGTATTTTACTTTACCACCAGATGAGAGCTGTAATTTCAAGACGAAGTGATGCCAATCTAATTTTTGTTGCCTCATATTTGATTTGTTTCACATTACAATATACCTCCATTTGTCTAATCCGGTTATCAATTTTTTCATCATTAACTTCGCCATCATACATAGGTAAAACAAATTTTACATCAAATTTAAGTAATGGCATATTGGGCTTATGTTTATGAGAATGATTTATTGCAGTAGAATTTGAATTTTTACTTGAAGAAGAAGAAGATGATGGAGATGAAGGAGGTGAAGGAGGAGTTTTAGGATGGTCCTATCCTTCTTCACTTTTGGATTTCTTTGAAGATTCCCCTTGATGGTCTCTTTATTTCTAAGTAATAATCATACAACATTTTTACCATCTCTGACATGCCAAAGAATGTCTTTTGAAACTCTCTTTGATTTTGAGAAAGACCTTCTTCCGATGCCATCCTCTCAATTTGGGATGTCCACTTTCTTGTTCTAATATCTAGATCTCCTTATACAAGCTTTGCTTCACCACGACTTAGATTTTCCCTGGTAATCATGCAAAATCAAACAACCAATTGTCAACCTACTCTGATACCACTTGATCCGAAATTGATCTTTTAAAGACTACGGTTAAGTTTATACACGAGTTGATTTACCACTTAGGAATTAAGAGAAGAAGAACATTTTAATGAAAGAATATTTCAGCCATCATAAATAATGCAAAACATAAAATATACATAATGAAAAACAAATCATAACACCAAGATTTATAACAGAGTTCGACACAAGTTTGCCTACGTCTCTGAGCCTTTGTCTTAGTGGGGGAGGTTTTCTTATTAATATTCAATGCTGCACAATTACATCAAAAGTTTCTCAAATGGATTACAAACTATTATGGATGTGTTCTTATTGACTTCAAAAATACAACAAAACTGACGACACTAAAAAAGGCTAGGTGTAGCTCCCGAAAATGGCCTCCAAAGCTTGCTTCTTCAATGGCTTCCCTGCATAAAAATGGCTTGATCTTCCAAAATATTCAACATTCTGTTGTTTTGGACTTCCTTGGACTGTAAAAAACCTATGATTTATATATATTTTTATTTGGGTGTCGAAATCCAACTCCCCCCCCAAAATCTGGCCTCTTTATGGGCTCTAGATCCACTCTTTTTGGCAAAAAATCCACAAAAATCAACAAAAAATCCATTAATATAAGGTAAACACACAAAATTTGGAAAAAAATATGCTTAAGATCCTAGTTAGGGCACGCGACCCCCTTCTGTGGTCATATGAGGGACATGTGGCCCAGTTCTGAAGGGGCACACCTCCCTTAGCTGGAAAAGGTGCTTAAGTTTAAATTTATGAAAAGTGGGTTTTATCTAAAGTAGAAATTCACCCTTTGGGGCTAGCTCAATGTGATTAAGTCATTTGAAGAGGTAGGTCATAGGATAAAATCCCATGGATTCAAAAAATATAAATTTGACCTTTTTAAGGCCTTGATCATGGTGACATGTGGCACCCTTGGATTCAACCATGTGTCAGCCCAAGGTTGGCCAATCATTTTCCACATGGACTATCAAAAATTTGACACTTGTCATCATGAACCCTTGCAACTTGTCATGACCTCATTGTTATGATGAAAATCACTCTATGGCATGGGGTAAACCACAAGAGACGGAAATGGATAAATAAATGAACTCTAATCTCAAGTATTCTATATAAACAAGCATGCTAACAAGACAAGATAAATAACCTACCTCGTCCAGACGTTCAATGAAGTCCACCGTTGAGCACTTGAATCAAAGATATATACCTCCAAATTGTCCTAAAAAATCAAGATACACAAGCATATGGTGATACTATATAAATTTAACACATATAATAGCATAATCCATCAGTATTAATAACAAATATGCCCATGGAATAACAATTCAAATATTTTCAAGACATTAATTGGACGAGAAAAGAGTATTTCTATTAAAATATAATCAACAAAAGTGTATAAATGACATAATTTCTTGTCAGCACGATCGAAACTGAGAAAATAAGTCCCTTCTAGCTAGTCCTCCACCACTTCAATCCTCCACCAAAGGAAAGCTCATATGAGAGAGACAATGAGGTTCTCCATCCAATAGGGAAGAGCTTGGGGGATGAACAATGTGTTCAAACTTAAAAGTAAAAAGGGATGCAGACTCAATATGAAGTGAATAATTTCTACATAGTTAATTTTCTCTAAAAGTTGAATTCTTCTCCCCTCTTCCACAATTTGGATATGGCCCATTTATATCCTTCCAATGGATCTAAAGGGACGAGTTGAAACGTTTCTAGTATATGGAAGGTCAAGGATCATGGATCTTGTGACGTGACATGGAAACCCGAAACCATTTTCTAATTTTTGGAACAAAACCCAATGTATATGGGTTGTGATGGTGCAATGTGTATATGCATGATGTATAGTTGTTAGGACATGTATATGTGGAAAAATACAATTTTTAGCTCGAAGAACTGTAAAAAGGGACTTCAAGTCTGCATAGTGAAATGGAAAAAGCCTTCTGAGAAAGTTGCATGGTGTCAAGAAAATCTTGCTATAATAGATGCCCCCTAATGTGTGAGGTCAGAGGAGTATCTATGATGGCTGAAATATATTGTAATTCCCAGAAGTGGAGTAATGGAGACCCAGCTAGATGAACTAGTTGCTCATAAGAATATTACAATCCATAATGACTTTGTGCACATGGCTTCCAATTTGAATTACATTGTAGATCCATGTGGAAATATTTCAAACAATTGTTCATGGTCATGATTAGGAAATACAAGGGTAGATACATGCCAAAGGATTTCATAGTCATAAACAAGGCCCAATGAAAACCAGTCTCAAAATCAATCTGAATATATCTGTATACAATAGAGTACAATCTGATCTCCCATGATCATTGAAGTCATATAGGTATTGGTCCAATGAATGATAGCAACAACTTATGAAATATGTGACTATGAACTAATGTCTTCAAGTCTTCTACACGATCCTCCAAAGGTGCAAGTATACATCATGTGAATAAAAAAGTTTTATTCGAACATAATGAGACTTCGTTTGATTACCGGTCATTAAGGTATACCGTTAACAAATGTGAGACAACCTACCGATAATGAAATTAGGTATCAATGAAGCGAGTACATTCTTACAAGTGTGAATAAAGGTGTTGAGGTCAAACACTTGAAGAATCCATCGATCAGGAGACATTGATGTA
The DNA here is from genome assembly GCA_009831015.1 of Picea engelmannii. Taxonomy (NCBI): domain Eukaryota; kingdom Viridiplantae; phylum Streptophyta; class Pinopsida; order Pinales; family Pinaceae; genus Picea; species Picea engelmannii. The sequence goes on along the minus strand of ML809649.1, from coordinate 149,763 downwards.
TTCCCAATTGTCGATGGTGAGAGAACTTATCACTGATGACTAAAAGCCTCTAGGTTCTCATAGGACTCTAGGTATTGTTTCTAGAATAGATGGGATAAAGTTGATGGAAGGAGACCCACTGAAAGGAGAGCATTAAGGCATATCTCATTAGTTAGCACAAGGTACAAACCAATAGCTTAATGATTTGGAGGAACTTGGACAAAGAACATGTTCACAAGCCAACGAACCTGTGCATATTTCACATGCACCAAATGCAAGTAATGCACGAAAAAGACCCTATGAATATAAACCAATAAGTAAAACTATCAACAAAGGTGAGGAAACCACCAATAAGGATAATGGAATCCAATACACTACATGAATCCCAATGTGTGAATATATTTATTTCCATCCAACACAAGGGAAACCCCCAAGTCAGTGACCAATGAGGAGATGTTGACTATTGGGTTCAAGTTTACCTACCCATAATGAAAGTAGGACCAGGGTGCACAATATGACTACAACTTAATGTAAATTTGAGACATACTAAGGGCATGGTCGACATGAAAATTCAAGAGTTATGAGAAATGGCCGACACAAGCTGATAGAAATCCTTTGAACAAGAGCATGAGACATATAGAAGACTCTGGTAGCATAGACTCATTGATGAAACTTTGTGATGCAGGAGGCACCAATCAAACTCTCCATAAGGACTAGAAGATTAACCAGCCGGAGGAGTAAACTCTAAGTAATGAGATCAACTTCCTAAGGTCATGCTAAACCAAAACTTTGGATGACAAGTGGACTCAAAATTTTGTGCTATATTCAAAGGAGACACAACTGCTACCAACATTAGATAATATCCTTTTCCCACCTGTCTTTTTTTGTTTTTTCATAGACAATGAATGCTATGATACATAGGAGGAAACAAGTGTCATGAGCAAGAAACTGGTTTCAGTAGTGTAACATACCTATTCTCAATGCAAGGAGGTGCACACAGGATATGGACACTCAAGGGAATGTTTCCTCATAGGGTATAAGGTGTCAAGTTGCAAAGGATATAAATAAGGATCAACTTCACTAATGATCCAAACAGCTCAACATAATAGGCTCATAATGCGAAATTGGTAACCGATAATAGGCTTAATACTACAATAAAGAGAATGAGATGCAATTACAACATAACTCCAAAGAATGCTCTTTTTTGTAAATTTAGTCCCCTAGGCCCGAAAAAGTATAAAACAATACCCATGATAACTCTTCTAGCCACTAGTGACTAGAGTGTTCCTTTTTCGAAATTAGTCTACTTGGTCTGAAAAAGGATTAAACTTACACCAAATAGATGTCCTTTCAAATCCAATTAGCAAGTGTGAAAGAGAAAAGTTCACTCATCAATCTTTTCTCTTTTTGAGAGAGTCGGAAAAGAGCTTAAACAAGACTTAGGGATGCTTTTCTAAGAAGCATATCATGGGGGAGGATAGGGATCTCATGCACGACTTTTGTCAAAATTCAACAACTCACAGATAAATGACACAATCTTGGGAAAAACCAAAGATTTCCAAGTCGAGGGGGATAAAATACTTGCATAGGTTACCTTATCTACAATATATCGAAGAATTCCCCTTATATAGAAGGGTGTAGAAGAGGGAAGTCAAGGCTCTAAAAGATCATTCCAATTAAAGGAAACCACCCTAGGAATTGGAGGGAGAGTACTTGAAGAGAGTGTAATTCTCCCTTGTTCAGAAGATGCATGACTAGAAATGCTAAGAATGGTCGAAAGACGCATTACCCTCCAAAAGAAGAGTGGGATTGACTGAAGATTGCATCAACAATGTCAGTTCCTTAGACTTGTCACTCTCTAAGAGAAGAGTGGGATCGACCAAATATTGCATCGACGTGACCACTTATTCAACTATTGTTTGAATAGGATGTGAGACAACAAGTTCGAGAGATGCATCACCCCCAAAAGCAGGAGTGGTGTTGGCCGAAGATTGCATTGATGTGATCGTTGGTTGAACAGGATGCGAGACAACATGGTACATACATGCATCACTTCCCAAAACAAGCATGGTGTCAGCTGAAGATTACATTGGTACAAGCATTGTATCAAACAAAGAAGGTTGGGAAACCAAAGACGACTCAGAACCCGAAGGGTCCCTAGGAAAGGACAATACTTATTGTACCACAACAGTAGAAGGGCACAAATGAGTAAGGTGATCTCCTTTGAAAATCCTACAAAGGAGCTTGGGCTTACATATTACATGTCTATGATTATCAATCGTATGAATGCACCCAACATGAATTGCAGTGGCTAGTGACATGCTCCCATCATGACTTGTAGAGGCTAGTAGAAAATCTCCAACATGACTTTCATAGGTTGGTGAAGAATGCCCAACATGACTAGAAAAGGTTGGTGACAAGCCTTCAACATGACTAGCAGAGGTCGATGATGAACCCCCAACATGACTAGTAGAGGTTGGTGATGAATCCCCAACATGACTAGCAGAGGTTGGTGGTGTATGTGTAGTGTGACTAGAAGTGACTAGAGTTGTGCCCCCAACATGACTTGCATCGACTGGTTTTTGGTATTCAACATGACTTGCAGAGGTTGTTGACCTATCGAAAAAATGACTAGCAAAGGTTGGTCATATAATTCCAATATGACTCACAGTGACTGGAATTTTGTTTCTAGCATGGATGGAAGTGGTGGTTGGTTGTGGAATTTGAGGCCAAGGTTCCAGGAAAGAGTAGTTTTGAGAAATTGCAATCCAGGAAGGGTTCTGGTATAGACCATGGCCCTATCTAGCAGGAGAGTATCGTCCTCCAAACTAATTCAAAAAGGTTTGTAAGCTTTTCCCATACTATAAAACTGACTCCCTCCATATGAAACACCAGAGGACAGACGAAGGTATTTCATGGGAAAAGCATTCGTAGGAACCGACATAGCAGAATAAGGATTGATGGGTGAGATGTAATAAGTAGAATGACCTCCCATTTTAACACTTTATCCTGGAAAAGTGAAGCTAGGATTGGATCCATAGGAAGGAATATTCCAACCTCTGATTGTAAGAGTTGGTTGAGGGATATGATTCCCACCAAACGAAAAGGGATAATAAGGAGGCATGATGCCCCCAGACCCAAAAATAAGATTCACATAAGACGACAAGATAGAGGATGACAAGTGAGAAGACATGTCTAGCATACCATGAGAAAAATGATTAGAAGCCCAAGGTATTGGCTGAGTATCATGATTTGACGTACCACTCGGAAATACAAAACGATTCATCCCCATAAAATGAGAAAGAACCACAGGATGGGTGGTGCTAACTGAGGGATTCAAGGGGACTCCACTATCCATAATAATGAAAAATCATGACGCAATACAAAATCCTAAGGCCAATTAACAATCAGAGAGATCACCAAAAATAAACAAAAGGGCCCATATGCACACAAACCAGATAAATTGGCTGAAAGGGGCCTCCCTCTCTAAAGTAGGTATGCCTCACCCGAGAGGGGCCTGAGACTCCCTTCAAAAGATTAGAGGTATCATAATCAACTATAAGGGCCCTCGTGGGCTTAACAACCAATCGGTCAGATCCCCTCGGAGAGGTAATCCTCCATAGATGTTTTTTGTTGTACGACCCTTATCTGACCCAGTGTACCTGCATAATAACCCCTGCAAGTAACATATGCGACTACCTATGTCAAGAAACTAAGCCACCACGATATAACTAATATGCAGGTGAACAAGTCGTAAGTCAGGTCCACCATATGGGCATTGTATCAAAGCCTGAAATATCGAAAGAACCACCTCTCACAGAGGTAAAGGTACTAGCAAGACTCTGATATATGGTTAGTTCCACAAAAATATCTCTGACACTAAGAAGGTATTGGAGGGATATCTCCTCAACCAACTTCACGTGACCTCATGCTTAAATTTGGTGTGAGTGGAGCCTCCTAGAGTCACCCATTATACAATGGATTTCACCACTCCCTTAGTCAGACACATATGTTGATTTTAATAGCCTTGGAGAAGTTTACTGACAACAACCTATTCCAAGGATCTAAATCTTAAGCTAGTTTGTGCACCCTGAAAAATAAAATCATTTCTAATTAATTTTAAATTTATCAGCGTTACCTTTAGTGGATTTGTTTACTCAAAAGGTGTGGTCATGAAATTGATGATTCTATGACTTAGAAAGTAAAATAATGAATATGAATATAATGCAAATTCTTTACTTCAATTCTCAATAAATGATAAGATTTTCAAAATGAATCTTTCATTTCTATTCTTCAATTTCAAATAAGATGCAATCTTTCCATACATGTACTACGATCAACGATAAGAACCCAAAAGATTAAATGCCAACAAAGAAAAATGTATATTTAATATAAAAGAATGAAAATGCAAGGACCGAACAACAACTTGATATAGAGACCCTATTGTACGCAAACAAAGATAAACCAAGTACAATAGAATATCAATAAGCAAACACCCATCCCAAGATGAAAGGAAAACCAATGAAAAGGATGATGAGAAAGAAAAACCACCCAAAAATTCAACCAAATAAAGATTTCCTGTCACTATGAAGGCACTTAACAGTTATGACAAAGACCTAAGAAGACTCAACAAACATAAAAACTTACCCAAAAAACATCAAACTCAACAATCAAGCAAAAGAGGATGATGTACACTATTGTTCAAGAGAGAACCACATATGTATGCTCTCTATAGAATGACAACTCGCGTATGTACGCGTCTTCCAAGCGAAAACTCATGCATATGTATTAAAACACTGCCAGCTAAAGGATAAGGCCAAGAAACTTAGACTCAAAATGAAAATAGGTTGTCAAGAAATCAGATGACAAGAAACTCAAGATAATCGAGAGCAATCAAAGGAGAAAAACACTCCAAATCTCGAAAATAAGATTCCTTCCCCGGTATGGCTGCCAATTTTGTTACAAGGAAACTCACTTTATGGCATGTGATAAACCACAATAGATGTAAATGACTGTAGAAATGAACTCTACTCTCAAATATGTTATACAAACAAGCATGCTAAAAAGACAATATAAAAATCCTACCTCATCTAGACGTTCTATGAAGTCCATCGTTGAGCACTTCACTCAAAGCTATATACCTACAACTTGTCCTCGATAATCAAGATACGCAAGAATATGGTGATAATATATAAAATTAGCACATATAATAGCATAATCCATGAATATTCATAACAAATACGCCCATGGAATAACAATTTGAATATTTTCAATACATTAATTGGAGAAGAAAAGAGTATTTCTATTAAAATATAATCAATAGAAGTGTATAAATGACAAACTTTTGTGTTGGCACGTTCAAAACCGAGAAACCAAGTCCCTTATAGTTGAGCCTCCACCACTTCAATCCTCCACCAAAGGAAAGCTCATATAAGAGAGATAATGAGGTTCTCCATCAAATAGGGAAGAGCTTGGGGGATGAACAATGTGTTCAGACTTAAAAGGAAAAAGGGATGCATACTCAATATGAAGTGAATAGATTCTCCAGAGTAACTTTGCTATGAAAGTTGAATTTTTCTCCTCTCTTCCACAACTTGGATA
>ML809649.1:111053-144083 GCA_009831015.1 Picea engelmannii | reverse complement strand
TTTAAATAGCAACACCAAAATATAGAAGAGTTATGGAACCAACTCCAAGGGGGTATTTGAGAATCACTTTTGATCCAAAATTGATCTTTTAAAGACTATGGTTAAGTTTATGCATGAGTTGATTTACCACTTAGGAATTAAGAGAAGAAGAATATTTTAATGAAATAATATTGCAGCCATCAAAAAGAATGAAAAACATAAAATAGACATAAGGAAAAACAAACTATAACACCAATCTTGATAACAGAGTTTGACACAAGTTTGTTTACCTCTCTGGGCCTTTGTCTCAGTTGGGGAGGCTTTATTATTAATATTCAATGCTGAAAAATTACATCAGAAGTATCTCAAATAGATTACAAACTAATTTTTTTTTGTGTTTTGCTCGACCTCAATAATCCAATACAACTGACAAAATCGAAAAAGGATGAGCGTAGCTCCCGAAAATGGCCTCCAAAGCTTGCTTCCTCAATGGCTTCCCTGCATAAAAATGGCTTGATCTTCCAAAATAGTATACATTATTCTATTCTGGACTTCCCTGGAATATCAAAAACCTTTATTTTATATATATATATATATATATATATATATATATATATATATATATATATATATATATATATATTGAGTTGGGTTCTAAATACAACTTCCCCCCAAGATCTGGCCTCTTTCTAGGCTCCAGATCCACTCTTCTTGGCCAAAAATCCACAAAAATCAGCAAAAAAGCCATTAATATAAGGTAAAAACCCAAAATTTGGGAATTTTTTTGCTTAAGCCCCCAGTTAGGGTGCACTCCCCCTTCTGTGGTCATATTAGGGCCATGTGGTCTAGTTCTCAAGGGGCACCACCTCCCTTAGCTGGAAAAGGTTCTTTAGTTTTAATTTCTAAAAAGTGGGTTTTTTTCTAAAGTAGTAATTCACCCTTTGTGGCTAGCTCATTTTGCTTAAGTCATTTGAAGAGGTAGGTCATGGGATTGAATCCCATGGAGTCCAGCAATATAAAATTTACCTTTTTAAGGCCTTGACCATGGTGACATGTGGCACCCTTGGATTGGACCATGTGTCAGCCTATGGTTGGCCAATCTTTTTCCACATGGACTATCAAAACTTTGACACTTGTAGTCATGAACCTTTGCCACTTGTCATGACCTAATGATACCACATGTTGTCACCTGATGGCTTCCAATTTTTCAAATTCAGAGACTTCCACTTGTCGTAATTTGAAGCTACCACATGTCACATGCTGAAGATGCCACATGTCCCTTTGACCCTTTGAGTTTTTTCTCTAGAAGACCAAATTTTCCAACTGTCGTAACTTTCTCATACGACGTTCGTTTTTCGATCTATTTGCACCGTCGAAAATATTGCGATGAGAACTTCACGATCATGTCATTTTATTGAGCATTTGATAACTTTTATTTTTTATCATTTCAGTCTCCATTTTGGATTATTCCTCCCCACTAAGACCTTTTGGTCCTCCAAAGGGATAATAATCGGTCATCAAGTGCGGGATAGGAATCCCCACTTGTCCTTTGTCTTTAAACTTTGTCCTATGCACATGTCACATCATAATCAATTTCATAGTAACCATGAAAACTAAAAGCATATTGTTATCCATTTGAACTCATTCACATCTTACTAAACCCACTACTATCCATGTACAAAACATTAGCAACGATAACATCAGAAATATGACTGAAAATGAACCAATATATTTGATGTGCTTGCACTACAATAACTTATATTGAAACAAATTATTATTTAACTTCCATTATACAACCATATCATATTCATGCTTACTATCAACTGCTTTACTTAACACAATTATAGGTGCAATGCTTGCATAAAATTCCTTGTTTAATTGTTCCATTGTTAGAAAAGAATGATTTTGTTTTATGTGATGAGAATGTACAACATATTATGTCCCTTCTTCAGTTAAGTGATATTGATTTTTTTCCCTATATAATATTGCTTTGCGATCATATAAATAAGGGCTTCCTAAGCCCGTTCCACATTTTTCTAGTGGCACCACATCACATGTTACTTCATCCACATACTTCGATGTAATTGCAAATTTTATGATACATTGTTTTTTTATGGGAAATTTGTGATCTTTTCTTATCCAATTAAGTGAATAGGATTTGTGATGCATCTTAGTGTTTAATCCCAATTTATTAACCACTTCTTCTGAAATCAAGTTAGATTGAGATCATCAATGTATCAATCTTATTATATTTCATTATGACCCTTATATGAAACAATTTACTTCTTGAATGAAAACTATCACCAATTTTACATGACAAACCAACTACTGTTATCTTAGTATCATCCCCTGAATCTGACCCCAAGTCTGTTGGTTGCATTTCTATTGATACTTTTTCCCTCCCTTTCCTCTCTTTGAACCACTTCGGTATCTTATCTGGGTGCAATTGCCAGCAATGCTCATCATCATGACCTTATTTCTTGCAATTCTTGCAAGAGATATTCTCTTCCTTCACTTCCATTGAATTTTGTTTCTTCCCATTCCCTTTTCCTTTGCCATCTTTCTTTGAAGATGATTCCCCTGTTACACCAACTCTAGTTTTACCTGCTTCAATATACGTTGCTTGAACAAAAACCTCGTCAAGATTAGTAGGTCAAACATAAACATAGTATTATGAATATAAGCAAGTAAACCTCATGTATACTTCATAAGAGTTTCTTGTGTCGTTAATGGAACATCTAACATCAAAGACATATTATGAAATTCATCTGTGTATTCCTGCACCGAATGTCCTTTCCTTATCTTAACCCTTTTCCAATCAATTAAAGCCTTTTCCTTATATCCCAAAGGATAGAACTATTTTCTAAGTGCGGAAATAAAATCATGCCATGATGGAAAAATCTTACCAATTTACTGAGTTCCATGTTGTATTTTACTTTACCACCAGATGAGAGCTGTAATTTCAAGACGAAGTGATGCCAATCTAATTTTTGTTGCCTCATATTTGATTTGTTTCACATTACAATATACCTCCATTTGTCTAATCCGGTTATCAATTTTTTCATCATTAACTTCGCCATCATACATAGGTAAAACAAATTTTACATCAAATTTAAGTAATGGCATATTGGGCTTATGTTTATGAGAATGATTTATTGCAGTAGAATTTGAATTTTTACTTGAAGAAGAAGAAGATGATGGAGATGAAGGAGGTGAAGGAGGAGTTTTAGGATGGTCCTATCCTTCTTCACTTTTGGATTTCTTTGAAGATTCCCCTTGATGGTCTCTTTATTTCTAAGTAATAATCATACAACATTTTTACCATCTCTGACATGCCAAAGAATGTCTTTTGAAACTCTCTTTGATTTTGAGAAAGACCTTCTTCCGATGCCATCCTCTCAATTTGGGATGTCCACTTTCTTGTTCTAATATCTAGATCTCCTTATACAAGCTTTGCTTCACCACGACTTAGATTTTCCCTGGTAATCATGCAAAATCAAACAACCAATTGTCAACCTACTCTGATACCACTTGATCCGAAATTGATCTTTTAAAGACTACGGTTAAGTTTATACACGAGTTGATTTACCACTTAGGAATTAAGAGAAGAAGAACATTTTAATGAAAGAATATTTCAGCCATCATAAATAATGCAAAACATAAAATATACATAATGAAAAACAAATCATAACACCAAGATTTATAACAGAGTTCGACACAAGTTTGCCTACGTCTCTGAGCCTTTGTCTTAGTGGGGGAGGTTTTCTTATTAATATTCAATGCTGCACAATTACATCAAAAGTTTCTCAAATGGATTACAAACTATTATGGATGTGTTCTTATTGACTTCAAAAATACAACAAAACTGACGACACTAAAAAAGGCTAGGTGTAGCTCCCGAAAATGGCCTCCAAAGCTTGCTTCTTCAATGGCTTCCCTGCATAAAAATGGCTTGATCTTCCAAAATATTCAACATTCTGTTGTTTTGGACTTCCTTGGACTGTAAAAAACCTATGATTTATATATATTTTTATTTGGGTGTCGAAATCCAACTCCCCCCCCAAAATCTGGCCTCTTTATGGGCTCTAGATCCACTCTTTTTGGCAAAAAATCCACAAAAATCAACAAAAAATCCATTAATATAAGGTAAACACACAAAATTTGGAAAAAAATATGCTTAAGATCCTAGTTAGGGCACGCGACCCCCTTCTGTGGTCATATGAGGGACATGTGGCCCAGTTCTGAAGGGGCACACCTCCCTTAGCTGGAAAAGGTGCTTAAGTTTAAATTTATGAAAAGTGGGTTTTATCTAAAGTAGAAATTCACCCTTTGGGGCTAGCTCAATGTGATTAAGTCATTTGAAGAGGTAGGTCATAGGATAAAATCCCATGGATTCAAAAAATATAAATTTGACCTTTTTAAGGCCTTGATCATGGTGACATGTGGCACCCTTGGATTCAACCATGTGTCAGCCCAAGGTTGGCCAATCATTTTCCACATGGACTATCAAAAATTTGACACTTGTCATCATGAACCCTTGCAACTTGTCATGACCTCATTGTTATGATGAAAATCACTCTATGGCATGGGGTAAACCACAAGAGACGGAAATGGATAAATAAATGAACTCTAATCTCAAGTATTCTATATAAACAAGCATGCTAACAAGACAAGATAAATAACCTACCTCGTCCAGACGTTCAATGAAGTCCACCGTTGAGCACTTGAATCAAAGATATATACCTCCAAATTGTCCTAAAAAATCAAGATACACAAGCATATGGTGATACTATATAAATTTAACACATATAATAGCATAATCCATCAGTATTAATAACAAATATGCCCATGGAATAACAATTCAAATATTTTCAAGACATTAATTGGACGAGAAAAGAGTATTTCTATTAAAATATAATCAACAAAAGTGTATAAATGACATAATTTCTTGTCAGCACGATCGAAACTGAGAAAATAAGTCCCTTCTAGCTAGTCCTCCACCACTTCAATCCTCCACCAAAGGAAAGCTCATATGAGAGAGACAATGAGGTTCTCCATCCAATAGGGAAGAGCTTGGGGGATGAACAATGTGTTCAAACTTAAAAGTAAAAAGGGATGCAGACTCAATATGAAGTGAATAATTTCTACATAGTTAATTTTCTCTAAAAGTTGAATTCTTCTCCCCTCTTCCACAATTTGGATATGGCCCATTTATATCCTTCCAATGGATCTAAAGGGACGAGTTGAAACGTTTCTAGTATATGGAAGGTCAAGGATCATGGATCTTGTGACGTGACATGGAAACCCGAAACCATTTTCTAATTTTTGGAACAAAACCCAATGTATATGGGTTGTGATGGTGCAATGTGTATATGCATGATGTATAGTTGTTAGGACATGTATATGTGGAAAAATACAATTTTTAGCTCGAAGAACTGTAAAAAGGGACTTCAAGTCTGCATAGTGAAATGGAAAAAGCCTTCTGAGAAAGTTGCATGGTGTCAAGAAAATCTTGCTATAATAGATGCCCCCTAATGTGTGAGGTCAGAGGAGTATCTATGATGGCTGAAATATATTGTAATTCCCAGAAGTGGAGTAATGGAGACCCAGCTAGATGAACTAGTTGCTCATAAGAATATTACAATCCATAATGACTTTGTGCACATGGCTTCCAATTTGAATTACATTGTAGATCCATGTGGAAATATTTCAAACAATTGTTCATGGTCATGATTAGGAAATACAAGGGTAGATACATGCCAAAGGATTTCATAGTCATAAACAAGGCCCAATGAAAACCAGTCTCAAAATCAATCTGAATATATCTGTATACAATAGAGTACAATCTGATCTCCCATGATCATTGAAGTCATATAGGTATTGGTCCAATGAATGATAGCAACAACTTATGAAATATGTGACTATGAACTAATGTCTTCAAGTCTTCTACACGATCCTCCAAAGGTGCAAGTATACATCATGTGAATAAAAAAGTTTTATTCGAACATAATGAGACTTCGTTTGATTACCGGTCATTAAGGTATACCGTTAACAAATGTGAGACAACCTACCGATAATGAAATTAGGTATCAATGAAGCGAGTACATTCTTACAAGTGTGAATAAAGGTGTTGAGGTCAAACACTTGAAGAATCCATCGATCAGGAGACATTGATGTATTCCCAATTGTCGATGGTGAGAGAACTTATCACTGATGACTAAAAGCCTCTAGGTTCTCATAGGACTCTAGGTATTGTTTCTAGAATAGATGGGATAAAGTTGATGGAAGGAGACCCACTGAAAGGAGAGCATTAAGGCATATCTCATTAGTTAGCACAAGGTACAAACCAATAGCTTAATGATTTGGAGGAACTTGGACAAAGAACATGTTCACAAGCCAACGAACCTGTGCATATTTCACATGCACCAAATGCAAGTAATGCACGAAAAAGACCCTATGAATATAAACCAATAAGTAAAACTATCAACAAAGGTGAGGAAACCACCAATAAGGATAATGGAATCCAATACACTACATGAATCCCAATGTGTGAATATATTTATTTCCATCCAACACAAGGGAAACCCCCAAGTCAGTGACCAATGAGGAGATGTTGACTATTGGGTTCAAGTTTACCTACCCATAATGAAAGTAGGACCAGGGTGCACAATATGACTACAACTTAATGTAAATTTGAGACATACTAAGGGCATGGTCGACATGAAAATTCAAGAGTTATGAGAAATGGCCGACACAAGCTGATAGAAATCCTTTGAACAAGAGCATGAGACATATAGAAGACTCTGGTAGCATAGACTCATTGATGAAACTTTGTGATGCAGGAGGCACCAATCAAACTCTCCATAAGGACTAGAAGATTAACCAGCCGGAGGAGTAAACTCTAAGTAATGAGATCAACTTCCTAAGGTCATGCTAAACCAAAACTTTGGATGACAAGTGGACTCAAAATTTTGTGCTATATTCAAAGGAGACACAACTGCTACCAACATTAGATAATATCCTTTTCCCACCTGTCTTTTTTTGTTTTTTCATAGACAATGAATGCTATGATACATAGGAGGAAACAAGTGTCATGAGCAAGAAACTGGTTTCAGTAGTGTAACATACCTATTCTCAATGCAAGGAGGTGCACACAGGATATGGACACTCAAGGGAATGTTTCCTCATAGGGTATAAGGTGTCAAGTTGCAAAGGATATAAATAAGGATCAACTTCACTAATGATCCAAACAGCTCAACATAATAGGCTCATAATGCGAAATTGGTAACCGATAATAGGCTTAATACTACAATAAAGAGAATGAGATGCAATTACAACATAACTCCAAAGAATGCTCTTTTTTGTAAATTTAGTCCCCTAGGCCCGAAAAAGTATAAAACAATACCCATGATAACTCTTCTAGCCACTAGTGACTAGAGTGTTCCTTTTTCGAAATTAGTCTACTTGGTCTGAAAAAGGATTAAACTTACACCAAATAGATGTCCTTTCAAATCCAATTAGCAAGTGTGAAAGAGAAAAGTTCACTCATCAATCTTTTCTCTTTTTGAGAGAGTCGGAAAAGAGCTTAAACAAGACTTAGGGATGCTTTTCTAAGAAGCATATCATGGGGGAGGATAGGGATCTCATGCACGACTTTTGTCAAAATTCAACAACTCACAGATAAATGACACAATCTTGGGAAAAACCAAAGATTTCCAAGTCGAGGGGGATAAAATACTTGCATAGGTTACCTTATCTACAATATATCGAAGAATTCCCCTTATATAGAAGGGTGTAGAAGAGGGAAGTCAAGGCTCTAAAAGATCATTCCAATTAAAGGAAACCACCCTAGGAATTGGAGGGAGAGTACTTGAAGAGAGTGTAATTCTCCCTTGTTCAGAAGATGCATGACTAGAAATGCTAAGAATGGTCGAAAGACGCATTACCCTCCAAAAGAAGAGTGGGATTGACTGAAGATTGCATCAACAATGTCAGTTCCTTAGACTTGTCACTCTCTAAGAGAAGAGTGGGATCGACCAAATATTGCATCGACGTGACCACTTATTCAACTATTGTTTGAATAGGATGTGAGACAACAAGTTCGAGAGATGCATCACCCCCAAAAGCAGGAGTGGTGTTGGCCGAAGATTGCATTGATGTGATCGTTGGTTGAACAGGATGCGAGACAACATGGTACATACATGCATCACTTCCCAAAACAAGCATGGTGTCAGCTGAAGATTACATTGGTACAAGCATTGTATCAAACAAAGAAGGTTGGGAAACCAAAGACGACTCAGAACCCGAAGGGTCCCTAGGAAAGGACAATACTTATTGTACCACAACAGTAGAAGGGCACAAATGAGTAAGGTGATCTCCTTTGAAAATCCTACAAAGGAGCTTGGGCTTACATATTACATGTCTATGATTATCAATCGTATGAATGCACCCAACATGAATTGCAGTGGCTAGTGACATGCTCCCATCATGACTTGTAGAGGCTAGTAGAAAATCTCCAACATGACTTTCATAGGTTGGTGAAGAATGCCCAACATGACTAGAAAAGGTTGGTGACAAGCCTTCAACATGACTAGCAGAGGTCGATGATGAACCCCCAACATGACTAGTAGAGGTTGGTGATGAATCCCCAACATGACTAGCAGAGGTTGGTGGTGTATGTGTAGTGTGACTAGAAGTGACTAGAGTTGTGCCCCCAACATGACTTGCATCGACTGGTTTTTGGTATTCAACATGACTTGCAGAGGTTGTTGACCTATCGAAAAAATGACTAGCAAAGGTTGGTCATATAATTCCAATATGACTCACAGTGACTGGAATTTTGTTTCTAGCATGGATGGAAGTGGTGGTTGGTTGTGGAATTTGAGGCCAAGGTTCCAGGAAAGAGTAGTTTTGAGAAATTGCAATCCAGGAAGGGTTCTGGTATAGACCATGGCCCTATCTAGCAGGAGAGTATCGTCCTCCAAACTAATTCAAAAAGGTTTGTAAGCTTTTCCCATACTATAAAACTGACTCCCTCCATATGAAACACCAGAGGACAGACGAAGGTATTTCATGGGAAAAGCATTCGTAGGAACCGACATAGCAGAATAAGGATTGATGGGTGAGATGTAATAAGTAGAATGACCTCCCATTTTAACACTTTATCCTGGAAAAGTGAAGCTAGGATTGGATCCATAGGAAGGAATATTCCAACCTCTGATTGTAAGAGTTGGTTGAGGGATATGATTCCCACCAAACGAAAAGGGATAATAAGGAGGCATGATGCCCCCAGACCCAAAAATAAGATTCACATAAGACGACAAGATAGAGGATGACAAGTGAGAAGACATGTCTAGCATACCATGAGAAAAATGATTAGAAGCCCAAGGTATTGGCTGAGTATCATGATTTGACGTACCACTCGGAAATACAAAACGATTCATCCCCATAAAATGAGAAAGAACCACAGGATGGGTGGTGCTAACTGAGGGATTCAAGGGGACTCCACTATCCATAATAATGAAAAATCATGACGCAATACAAAATCCTAAGGCCAATTAACAATCAGAGAGATCACCAAAAATAAACAAAAGGGCCCATATGCACACAAACCAGATAAATTGGCTGAAAGGGGCCTCCCTCTCTAAAGTAGGTATGCCTCACCCGAGAGGGGCCTGAGACTCCCTTCAAAAGATTAGAGGTATCATAATCAACTATAAGGGCCCTCGTGGGCTTAACAACCAATCGGTCAGATCCCCTCGGAGAGGTAATCCTCCATAGATGTTTTTTGTTGTACGACCCTTATCTGACCCAGTGTACCTGCATAATAACCCCTGCAAGTAACATATGCGACTACCTATGTCAAGAAACTAAGCCACCACGATATAACTAATATGCAGGTGAACAAGTCGTAAGTCAGGTCCACCATATGGGCATTGTATCAAAGCCTGAAATATCGAAAGAACCACCTCTCACAGAGGTAAAGGTACTAGCAAGACTCTGATATATGGTTAGTTCCACAAAAATATCTCTGACACTAAGAAGGTATTGGAGGGATATCTCCTCAACCAACTTCACGTGACCTCATGCTTAAATTTGGTGTGAGTGGAGCCTCCTAGAGTCACCCATTATACAATGGATTTCACCACTCCCTTAGTCAGACACATATGTTGATTTTAATAGCCTTGGAGAAGTTTACTGACAACAACCTATTCCAAGGATCTAAATCTTAAGCTAGTTTGTGCACCCTGAAAAATAAAATCATTTCTAATTAATTTTAAATTTATCAGCGTTACCTTTAGTGGATTTGTTTACTCAAAAGGTGTGGTCATGAAATTGATGATTCTATGACTTAGAAAGTAAAATAATGAATATGAATATAATGCAAATTCTTTACTTCAATTCTCAATAAATGATAAGATTTTCAAAATGAATCTTTCATTTCTATTCTTCAATTTCAAATAAGATGCAATCTTTCCATACATGTACTACGATCAACGATAAGAACCCAAAAGATTAAATGCCAACAAAGAAAAATGTATATTTAATATAAAAGAATGAAAATGCAAGGACCGAACAACAACTTGATATAGAGACCCTATTGTACGCAAACAAAGATAAACCAAGTACAATAGAATATCAATAAGCAAACACCCATCCCAAGATGAAAGGAAAACCAATGAAAAGGATGATGAGAAAGAAAAACCACCCAAAAATTCAACCAAATAAAGATTTCCTGTCACTATGAAGGCACTTAACAGTTATGACAAAGACCTAAGAAGACTCAACAAACATAAAAACTTACCCAAAAAACATCAAACTCAACAATCAAGCAAAAGAGGATGATGTACACTATTGTTCAAGAGAGAACCACATATGTATGCTCTCTATAGAATGACAACTCGCGTATGTACGCGTCTTCCAAGCGAAAACTCATGCATATGTATTAAAACACTGCCAGCTAAAGGATAAGGCCAAGAAACTTAGACTCAAAATGAAAATAGGTTGTCAAGAAATCAGATGACAAGAAACTCAAGATAATCGAGAGCAATCAAAGGAGAAAAACACTCCAAATCTCGAAAATAAGATTCCTTCCCCGGTATGGCTGCCAATTTTGTTACAAGGAAACTCACTTTATGGCATGTGATAAACCACAATAGATGTAAATGACTGTAGAAATGAACTCTACTCTCAAATATGTTATACAAACAAGCATGCTAAAAAGACAATATAAAAATCCTACCTCATCTAGACGTTCTATGAAGTCCATCGTTGAGCACTTCACTCAAAGCTATATACCTACAACTTGTCCTCGATAATCAAGATACGCAAGAATATGGTGATAATATATAAAATTAGCACATATAATAGCATAATCCATGAATATTCATAACAAATACGCCCATGGAATAACAATTTGAATATTTTCAATACATTAATTGGAGAAGAAAAGAGTATTTCTATTAAAATATAATCAATAGAAGTGTATAAATGACAAACTTTTGTGTTGGCACGTTCAAAACCGAGAAACCAAGTCCCTTATAGTTGAGCCTCCACCACTTCAATCCTCCACCAAAGGAAAGCTCATATAAGAGAGATAATGAGGTTCTCCATCAAATAGGGAAGAGCTTGGGGGATGAACAATGTGTTCAGACTTAAAAGGAAAAAGGGATGCATACTCAATATGAAGTGAATAGATTCTCCAGAGTAACTTTGCTATGAAAGTTGAATTTTTCTCCTCTCTTCCACAACTTGGATATGGCCCATTTATATCCTTCCAATGGATTTGAAGGGCCAAGTTGGAATGTTTCAAGTATATGGAAGGTCAAGGATCATGGATTTCATGACATGACATAGAAACCTGACAACATTTTTTAATTTTAGGCACAAAACCTGATGTACACAAGCTTTGATGTTGAAACTTGCATATATGCATGATGTATAGTTGTTAGGGTGCATATATGTGAAAAAATACAATTTTATCTTTGGAAACTACAAAAAGGGACTTCAAGTCTGCATAGAGAAATGGAAAAGGCCTTCTGAGCAAGTTGCATGGGGTGAGACAAATATTTCTATAACACTAGTGATACCACATGTTGTCACTTGATGGCTACCACTTATCAAATTAAGAGGCTTCCACTTGTTGTAATTTGAAGTTGCCACATGTCACATGTTGAAGATGCCATGTGTCCCTTTGACCCTTTGACTTTTTGATGGAGAAGATCAAATTTTCCAACTACCATAACCTTCTCATACGACGTCCCTTTTTCGATCCGTTTACACCACCGAAAAGCTTGCAACAAGAACTTTGAGATCATGTCAGTTTATTGAGAATTTGAGAACTTTGATTTTGAGCCTTTCAGGATCCATTCTGGATCATTCCTCCCCACTAAGACCTTTTGGTCCTCCAAAAGGATATTAACCAGTCATCAAGTGCGGGATAGGCCTCCCCATTTGTCCTTTGTATTTAAACTCTATCCTGTGCACCTTTCACATCATAATCAATTTCATAATAACCATGAAAATTGGAAGCATATTGTTAGCCATTTAAAATCATTCACATATTACTAAATCCAGTGCGATTCATGTAGAAAACATTAGCAGTGATAACATTAGAAATATGACTGAAAATGAACCAATATGTTTGATGTGCTTGCACGGCAATAACTTATCTTGAAACAAATTATGATTGAAATTCCATTCTACAACCATATCATGTTCATGCTTGAGATAAACTACTTTACTTGGCCCAATTATAGGTGTATTTTTTGCATAAGTTTCCTTCTGTAATTGTTCCATTGCTAGAGAGATTGATTTTCTTTTATGTGCTTTGCATGTACAACATATTTTGTCCCTTCTTTTGTTAAGTGATATTATCATCTGATATTATGATCTAAGTATTTCTATTTTCAAGTCTGATATATTGCTTTGTTATGGGAAATTTGTGATCTTTGCTTATCCAATTAAGTGAATAGGGTTTGTGATGCATCTTAGTGTTTAACCCCAATTACTTAACCACTTCTTCTGAAATTAAGTTAGATTGATATCCACTATCTATCAATGTATCGATATTACTATGTATTACCCCTCTCTCCCCCATTCTGTAAATATAAATATAACTGGACAAGAGACTATGAAAGACTAAATATGTGTGAATGTTTTATTTGATGAACCTTTGTATAAAATGGTCAATGTATGAATTTATGTTATTAATAGAATTTGAATATGTGTTGCACAACTGATTAAAGGGGGAAAGTTTGTCAAGATAGACCATGACTGCTATGAGAGAGATGGTGCAGGGAAAAAGTATGGTTGAGATAAGCTCACCAGATTAGTACCTACTAGGAGTAATTGTTGAAGAGTCCTTTAACCCATAAAAAAATTACCAGTCAGGCTGGTAGCTGGAAGGACATCTTCAAGAGTTAATGAGGATATGGGGAAGGCTACCCATCTGTAAAGCTTCCAGGCCTGACCACAAATTGGGATTCAGACCCATGCAACCTTGTTAAGGAAGGGAAGAAATGAGGTAATTCGGGGACATAGAAATATCTACGAGATAGCACAGTAGAGAAAATACTCTCCTGAGAAGAGAAGTGAACAAACTTCGATTATGAATTTGAGAAAGAAAAGTTGAGAAATAAGATCGATCCAGATGTAACACGTTTGGGGCAGGGTTTCGCTACAAGATGATAAACGAGGCTGATGAGTGACTGCGGAAGTACTCATGCATACCTCCTTGCTTGGAGAAGAGAAAAATAGTTGCCCAGTTTATGTGGGAGAAGGAGAGTAATCTTCATTCCTAACTGTTGTGGAGTGAAGAGAAAGAATATCTCTCTAAGAATCATGGTCTAGATCAAGGGTGACCAGTGGTAAATCCAGTAGGAGTGTTTGTGCCTATGGTTGGGAGGAAACATGCACCCCTTTCAGCAGTTGCTTCACATTTTCCAGTTCTCATTTAAGTATTTTCATACTCTGTGTATTATATTGGATGTGATGATGAAATGTCTATGTTTATGATGCAGTCTCCCAGTATTTGAACACTTATTAGAAATGATATTTGCTTTCTGTAAATTGTTATATCTATGCGATATTGAAACTATATCAGTTTAACTGTTAGAGAGTCATGGGATGTGAGTCCGCAGGAGAGTCGAGGTAGGATTGACTGAAATGTATAAATCCTCCAAACCCTATGAAGTTTACTTAGTGGGAATGTTAAGTCTGAATTCTATGGGAGAAGGGATTTTTCCTTTAGATTATTCACCCATCTAACTGAGGGCTCGTGCCCATGTCCTTAACCCAATTTCTACCAAAGGATTAATACTTAGCCCTAGAAATTCCAAAGTATCCATGTGATCGGGGCCTGGGAACCCTCTGGTCATCCAAAAAGGGGCTAACTCTTTCAACTTCGAGACTTCGAGACTTGTGACTTCACAATCCTTGAAAGTAGACAAAGGCTGAAGTCGCGAATCGATAAGGACCGTCGATCTGTGGATCCAGTATGGATCACTCTCAATTGTTATATCAGACACAAGAAGGGAGGCATTAAGCGCTTCAACGAAGTCTTACTTCGGGAGATTTGGAATGGTTTAGTGACAAAACTCCTAAATGACGGAGTCGCTGAGTTAATATGGATCGTTGAAACTGGACGGGCATGTTCCCACAGATCAACGATTATCTGGGAGTCCGGGTATTCAGCGATATAGGAACACATGATTTTTCCCCTGAAGCTCTGCGAGCCAAAGTAAATCCTAGCCATAGACGCTAGGTACACGTGGTGAAATATCCAGCATGGTCCGGAGGGAAAGTCGAGAGACACACTCACCAAAATCCTGAATGTCGAACTATCGAAGTAATGTGGACCATCGATCCTTGGATCCTTCGGGACCCTTCCGAGACGTTGATCTAAGGGACCCACCTTTGACTACCTGACTAAATGAGAACGCATTGTGGAGCAACACGTGGCCCCTACTCATTCCTCGTCAAGTGCTGACCATTGAACTAGGACCATTGGATGAGGTGATACGTGGCAAGCAATTTCTCCGTTGAGATATTTCGTACTTTGGAGAAAACCAACCAAGAGTTTACGAAGTATGAACTCGCTGAAGTCGCGAGTGTCAAAGTGGATCTTGACCATTGGTCGAAAAGGACACATGGCACAAGATCTTGTAGTTCAGAGACTTACCCCTTCGGGGAATTCACATCGAGAGGTTTTGGTAAGCTCTGAAGTTGAAGCCGCAAAGTAGTGATAGTCATATATCTATGACCTACATGGAATCTTGTGGACCGTTATATTAAAGGATTGAGAAATTATCAGTCTATGATGACATCTCGCTAACATCATCCCGGGTGACGTGGACCCATTCTACATGTGCCACATGTCACCAAGTTTTGGCCGATTCACCCATCCCTTGTGCCTATTGGAGAAAGACATGTGTCACCCCCTAAGGAGGACACATGTCACCCCCTAAGGAGGACACATGTCACCACTTAGCCCTAACTGTGTGTCAACTGTTGAATCGTGCCCTCTTGGCCAACATGGCTAGTGAAGTGTCTGGGACTCCACAAGTCTGGACAATTTCAGGGTTCGAAAGATTCAAAAGTAGTACGAAAAATATTGATTCAACGAGAATCGCCAAATGTCAATCACAGAAGGACCCAAGCCACATGGCACGAGTTCGGGAGTTTGGACATAGGGTGGTGAAAATAAATGTTCAATGATAATTTTCGATCGTTGAAGGCCAAAATCCTAATGACGATAGTCGATCACCGAACGTTGAATTCTGAAGGACTAGGAGCACGTTGCAATATTTCAAGACTTTGGAGATTTGGAAAAAGGTGTGCTACACGCAGATCTCCGAAACCCCCTTTTTAATCGTAGATATCGATGGAGGATTGAATAATTTATCCCCTCCATTGTTTGACAATCTGAGAATTTGACAACACTTTTGGAACTCTCGAATTTTGGGAAATTCTGAAGTGTCGGAAACCTTTGTTAACACAGATTCTTAGCTCTCGGTTTTCAGCCTGAGGTCAGAAGGAGGACCCCACTAGCTGGTTTAATCACTTAGTGAGATATGTAAGTTTTGGGAAGCTCTTTAAGAGGGTTTTTATTAATTAAGGGACCACAAAATGAACCAGGGAAAGTGAAAAATTGATACCCCATACCTAGAAAGGATATTTAGGGGTTTGGTGAAAAATTCATGCCTCATACCTAGAAAGGATAAAATTATTGTATGTTTCATTATGACCCTTATATGAAACAATTTACTACTTGAATCAAAACCATCACCAATTTTACCTAAGAAACTACCTCTTGTGATCTTAGTCTCATCACCTGAATTTGACCCCAAGTCTGTTGGTCATTTTGTTGTTGCAAGTTTTTGCCTCCCTTTCCTCTCTTTGAACCACTTTGGTCTCCTCTTTGGGAGCAATTTATAGCAATTCTCATCATCATTCCTTTATTTCTTGCAATTCTCGCAAGAGACCTTCTCTTCCTTCATTGTCGATGAATTTTCTTTCTTCCCATTCCCTTTTCCTTTGCCATCCTTCTTTGAAGATCATTTCCTTGATACACCAACTCCAATTTTCCCTTCTTCAATATAATTTTCTTGAACATAAACCTCATCAAGATTAGTAGTTCCAAACATAAACACAATATTAGGAATATAAGCATGCAAACCTCCTATATACTTCATAAGCATTTCTTGTGTAGTCAATGAAACATCTAAAATCAAAGCCATCTTATGAAATTCATCTATGTATTCCTGAACTGACTGTCCTTTTTTTAGCTTAAGACTTTATCATTCAATTAAATCCTTTTGGCTATATCCCAAAGGATAAAATTGTATTCTAAGTGCGGAAATAAAATCATGCCATGATGGAAAAATATTACCAACTTGGTGAGTTCCATGTTGGATTTTACTTTTCTACCAGATGAGAGATTTTCTTTCAAGACAAAGTGATGCCAATCTAATTTTGGTTTCCTCATCTTTGATTTTTTGCACATTACAATATACCTCCATTTCTCTAACCCAGTTATCAAGTTTTTCAACATTAAATTTACCATGATATATAGGTAAAACACATTTTACATCAAGTTTAAGTAATGACATACCAGGTTTATGTTTATGAGAATGTTTTCTTACAGTAGAATTTGAACTTGTACTTGAAGAAGAATAAGATGATGGAGATGAAGGAGGTGAAGGAGGAGTTTTAGGAGGGTCCTCTCCTTCGTAACTTTTGGATTTCTTTGAATACTTCCCTTGAATTGGTATATTCCGTTCCAATTAATCATCATACAACACTTTTACCATCTCCAACATGGGAAATAATGTCTTTTGAAACAATCTTTCATTTTGAGAAAACCTTCTTCTGATGTCATCCTCTCACTTTGGGATGTCCTATTTATTGATCCAATCTTTGGATATCCTTATACAAGATCTCCTTCACCATGACTTATCTTTTCCCTAGTAATCATGTAAATTGAAACAACCAACTATCAACCTACTCTGATACCGCTTGATTGGAAATTGATCTTTTAAAGACTATGGTTAAGTTTATGCATGAGTTGATTTACCATTTAGGAATTAAGAGAAGAAGAAGATTTTAATGAAAGCATATTACTTCCATCATAAGGAATGCAGAACAAAAAATAGACATAAGGAACATTAAACCATAACACCAAGCTTGATAATGAAGTTTGATACAAGTTTTCCTACGTCTCCGGGCCTTTGTATTAGTGGGGGAGGATTTCTTATTAATATTCAATGCGGAAAGATTACACAAGAAGTATCTCAAATGGATTAAAAAATTTTATGGTTGTTTTCTATCGACCTCAAGAACCAAATACAATTGATGACACTAAAAGGGTTGAGCATAGCTCTCGAAAATGGCCTCTAAAGCTTGCTTCCTCAATGGCTTCCTTGCATAAAAATGGCTTGATCTTCCAAAATATTCAACATTCTATTGTTCTGGACTTCCTTAGACTGTCAAAAAAAATTGTTTATATATATATAAATATATATTGAGTTGGGGTTCGAAATCCAACATCCCCCAAAGATTTGGCCTCTTTCTGGGCTCCAGATCCACTCTTTTTGGCCAAAACTCCACACAAATCAACAAAACATCCATTAATATAAGGTAAAAACCCAAAATTTGGAAACAAATATGCTTAAGCCCACAGTTAGAGCACGTTCCCGCCTTATATGGTCATATGAGGGCTATGTGGCCTATTTCTCAAGGGGCACACCTCCCTTAGCAAGAAAAGGTACTTAAGTTTAAATTTATGAAAAGTGGTTTTTTTTCTAAAGTAGTAATTCTCCCTTTGTGGCTAGCTCATTGTGATTAAGTCATTTGAAGAGGTAGGTCATGGGATCCAATCCCATGGAGTCCAAAATTATAAATTTGACCTTTTAAAGTCCTTGACCATGGTGAAATTTGGCACCCTTGGATTGGACCATGTTTAAGTGCATGGTTGGCCAATATTTTTCCACATGGACTATCAAAACTTTGACACTTGTCATCATGAACCCTTGACACTTGTCATGACCTAGTGATACCACATGTCATCACCTGATGGCTACCACTTTTGAAATTCATAGGCTTCCACTTGTCATAATTTGAAGTTGCCACATGTCACATGATGAAGATGCCACGTGTCCCTTTGATTCTTTGACTTTTTTCTAGAGAAGACCAAAATTTTCAATTGCCATAAATTTTTCATACGATGTTTGTTTTTCAATCCGTTTGCATCGTTGTAAATATTGGGACAAGCACTTAACGATCATGTCATTTTCTTGAGCATTCAATAACTTTTATTTTTTAGCATTTCAGGGTCCATTTTGGATCATCTTTCATCAGAAAAATGGACGAGGGAGGATTGGGAGATATCAAGGCTGGAGGAAATTATTTTCGAAAATTGGTAGATGGAAAGGTGTCAGGGGAATCATTCACTAATATGAAAACCAATTGTGCCTAAATAACAAACCACTAGACACCTCCTCTAGAGTTTTCACTAGAAATTTAACTTTCATGGGGTATCCAAAGGAAATCTATGCCCCATTGGGACAAGGGGGGCGGGGGGGGATTGTAGTAGGGAAGGGGAGAGAGAATCTATTTAACCAGTAAAGTTGGGCCATAATTGAAACAATGGGGAATAATTGGAAAATCTAGTACCAGGGTTAATAACAATGCAACAACATGGCTACACAACTCTAATGGTGGAGAGGGACTCAATGGTGTTGATACATTCATTGAAAAGATTGGGGAATGGGGTCAAGACAGATATAATATCGAGTAATTTGAGGCTATCATATGGTCTCTCTCAGGTGTTCGATCTAATCGAGAAAATCCCAATGATAATAACATCCCATGTCTATAGAAAGACTAATGCTCTGGTAGACTATTTGGTCAATGCAGGGGTGACTTAATCAAAGGTGGAGGAAGTATCGAAGTGGTATTTCTCAAGAAACCTCCCTATCAGGTCAGAGTGCAAAAGAATCAACAAGATGGACAGCCATTACCGAGGTAGGGTGCAAGTAGGGGGGTGGAGATTGGGCATGTGGCCAGTGAAATCATCACCTTGACATGCATGTAAGAATAGGTGGTGGGCGACATAAGGAGTTCTTGTCAGCAAGTGGAAATATATGAATGCGCAATGTGGTTGGGGTACTAAGGATTCTAGTTTTTTCATGTATATGAAGGAAAACCAATCAAATTTTAGGTGAAGTACAATGGACAGTTGTGGGGCCTCTATGGAATAGTCATGGGAACAATTTTTGAGAGTGTAGAAGTGGGAATTCCTCATCATACTAAGCGTTATATATGGATTTGGTCATGATGGACAACGTCCAAGATTTAAGGAGCATGTTGAAGCTCGATACTGCTAGATCTATGGTGAGAGGAGTATGGGGAGGTAGAAATGGCTACACACATTGTAAAGATAGTCTCTCTAGGGGAGTGAGGCCGTCATAACACTAGGCTACTAAGGGGAGTGTTGCAAAGGTCTTGGGTATCTTCTGACTTTGTGAGGACACAAACAAATCTAGAGAGCCTCAAAACTTCAACAATCTTAGGATGTCTCATTTTGTCTTGTCTCAGAAGGAATTGAGGGGGTAGTGTTATCAGTGGGTGCTCTGTCTTCTTTTCACTTCATCTCTTTGACATGGGGGATTCCAGCAAGGGAGGAAAATTGGAATTGGTTGTTGGTGGAGAGGATTTTCAGTTATGGTGTGTGGTGTAGGAAAGGGAAGAAGGAGCATGAAGAAAGGTGGGAGTGGGGGAAATTGTTCAACCTCTTCCTCAAGGTTGTAGAAGGTGCATACTAGAGAAAAATATAATGCAACCATTGTAGAATGACAATATGAAGACAAATTATCAGACAATGCCAACGAGGCCATCAGGGAGTTTGAGGAGGTGGTCGTTGCGAAAAGGGAACACACTTCATATTCCTAGATCTTGGAGAAGGCTCATGAATGGGTTGAGGACCCCATTGATTTGAGGACTAGATACATGAGGCATTTTAGGTTGGATGAAACATATTGGTTTGTGAAAACATTGATTGCACATGCGTTGGTAAATGTCAAGGCAGAGGAAGGATATTCTCCACTACCTCTGTATCTTTGAAGGGAACTTTGAGGCCATTTGTAGAGTGATCTTTGGGGTTAAAATTATTA
The DNA here is from genome assembly GCA_009831015.1 of Picea engelmannii. Lineage (NCBI taxonomy): Eukaryota > Viridiplantae > Streptophyta > Pinopsida > Pinales > Pinaceae > Picea > Picea engelmannii. Next base: position 123,432 of record ML809649.1, on the reverse strand, counting down.
TCTTGAAATATCTAGTGGAAGATGGAAAGGGAAAAAGTGATCCAGCTGGATATCGGTGGCCACCCACCTATTCCAACTAGATCAAAACATGTTTTTGACAACTTACTATTTTTAGCAGTTTTTTCAATTCCTAAACTTTTGGTGCTATTTTGGGGCCTAATTATTTTTTTTCACGATCAAACACCTCAATGATAGCTAAAGGCTTTGATTGAGCCCCAAAAATGAATATCCTCGTCAATACCTTTCCAACGAGCTATGGTGTGCCCGAAACAAAGATTGTATGCCAAAGTTACACCCCCGAAAAGTTGATACACCAAACTATCCAAAACGTGGTCCACAAAATTGTTGGTTTTTCATCTTTCGAGTTTATGGTTTTGTATTTTCTTTATGTTAAAAAGGCCTTTGGAGCCTCATTGTAACAATCATCTTCTTGATAATGTGAGTATTCGTCACATCTCTTCTCAGAGATAAAATACCACCATTCTAGCAAGTCCTTCACTCTGTATTTTTATAGTTTTGTACATTTCGTTCATTAATAGAAATTGTGTATTACTGTATCTCTGTGTTTATGGTTATATCTGTGATATATCTTTGCTATATTATTGGATATCTGATATATCTCTCTACATTTCTTTATTATATCTCCGCTCTCATTTCATGCCGAAAATAATTCAAATTAGAAAGAGGAATGCAGTCGACTAGCTCTACTGTAACGAAGTAAGACGTGATTCAGGTTGACATGGATATTGACATGAATACTCAGAAAACAAAACAGACCAGTGATGACTCAATGGATGTTGATCTAATCCTAGAAGTGGACGCAGAGAACCCCCCTCCCCGAAGCACTAGGTGACTGGTGTGAACTTTTTATAGTATTTTTTTCCTTAGAGTTTTATGGATAGATATGATATAAATTGTTAGCTATTAGCCTATGTTTGTTAGTATGAAACAAAAAGACAACTTTGAGACTTATCAATTTTTTATGACAAACTCGTGAAGGCTTGGTTTCCTCTATTGATAGGTTGTATTATTATATGATTAATAAATGTTATATATATATATATATATATATATATATATATATATATATATATATATATATATTAAATAATCTTATTGTTTTATCAAATTAAAAACAATATGGTTTTATTTATTCTGGAAATTTCTAAATTTTTAGATAATAAAAATATATGAAATAACAATCTATATATTTATTTTGAAAATTTCTAAATTTCTAAATAACAAAATGTATGAAAGAACAATCTATATATGATTTAAATAATAAAAATATATGAAAAAACAATCGATATATTTATTTTGAAAATTCCTAAATTTTTAAATAATAAAAATATATGAAGAACAATCTATATATATATGAACAAATAGTTAAAAATGTTAATATTCGATTTTTATTTTCCCTTTAATGTCAAAATCAAACATTACAACATGCCTGGCCTATTTCTTTCATTGCGCAAACCGGATGTACATCTATTTGTCTATGATATAATAACAAGTACTTTTCTATCAACATCATCCAGATCTTGGCTTATGTATGAGTTTTGGGGATGGAGCCTATGCAGGGTGGCCTAATATCATACTATAATAACTTCTGTTCCATTACCTGATCACTCGCAATTTTGTTATTGCAAACACAAGAATAACACATATAATATAAATAAAAGGATAACATATACACAATAAATATATTTATTCTTTTCCATTACCTGATCACTCGCTATTTTGTTATTGCAAACGCAAGAATAACACATAAAATAAATAAAAGGATAACATATACGCAATAAATATATTTCTGATGTATAAAAAATGATGATCATTACAGTAAAAAAGTTTAGGATGTTATTCAGTAATTAGCCAATAACGAATTGCTAAGAGGCATCGAAACATCACATTTCACTATATGATGCTTCGTATCAGGTTGCTATGAAAATGATCAGATGGAAAGGCGCTGCAATTTGTGAAAATGATGATGGAAAAGCACTTATTTGTATTTCAGTGCATAACTAATTATGATTGATGACATGTAGGGACAGTATTCCAGTTTGTAATGTTTAAATGACAATGATTGATGACCCGTAGGGACAATGTTCCACTTTGTAATGTTTAAATTACAATTTGTTAAGAGACATCGAATCATTGCATGATGCTTCTTATCAGGTTGCTATGAAAGTGGTCAGATGAAAAGGCACTGCAATTTATGAAAATGAAAATGAGGATAAAAAATAAATGAAATTTATTTATCTTTAAGTGCATAAGTAGAAGCATTGTAGAAGTTCAACCCATCACATTTTCTACTCATCGTAGCCACATGTCCCTTAAACCATTAAATACAAGAAATTTTGTTTAGATAAGTCGATGTTACATGGTTACTTTTCCATCAAAAGCCACTACTTTTCTACCTTGATTCTCTTGTTAAAGCACAATGGCAAAATATTATTTCATAATCATATTTATGCTGCAATGAAAAGGTTTCCTATCTCTAAATCTTAAGGATATTAAGGTAATATATAATGTAGTTTGAAAAATATAAATATTAAGTAAATATGATTTAATATGCTAAATTAATTAATGCAATTTTGTTTATTAAAAAAATATTTTAATTTTTAAGAATATTTTTTAATGGAAATATAGTTTGATGGATAAGAGTGAATAAAAATTCTAATAATTAAGGTAGACATTAAGTATCTTTCTCACTGTTTAACAATAAATGATTTATGAGATCCATCTTTACATACAATTCTAAAGGATATATTCAATCAATCAAGTCATTTATTTGTAAAACTTTTTTCCAAATCACTCCTTCAAAGCTATAGAAAATGGAGGTGATGTAAATAATGTGAGAAAAATAGAACCATCATGATTAGTATCCTCCATGGAAAGTTATTTGGAACCATTTTGAACTGGAAAATAAATTAATGGGGAGAAAAAATATATATCAAAATCCCTTTGAAATGGGTTTTTTTATTATTTGACCAACTTTGACAACTTCCAATTCTTAGAGCTCATAGCTCAGCGCAACAACTTTCCATTTATATAAAAGATTTTTTCAAAATTTATTATATAGTAAAATGTATACATGAATTGGAAAACCTATAACAACTATTAAAGATCATGCAGAATATGGATACAATAACATATATACATGATTGGATGGTGTGGTATTCATGGAGGGATTTATCTATGCTCCCAATGGAAAAATAAACACTTAGTATGCATGGGATATGAAATTGCTACCAATAATGAAGCCAAAGTATTATCACTCTACCCAAGATTGAAAATTCTAGCTAAGGGCACTAGGAATGAAATAATAGTGGCCAGTGAATACTTCATTGTCATCGATGTACTCGGATGAGAGATGGGTAATGCTACTACATCCTTTACCACATTAATAATTAGAATGAAAGATTTGGTTCTATGGTTTTCTCAAGATCACTTCCACCATTTTCTCCACACCAACAACCCACAAGTGAATGCTATGGAAAATGAGGGGGTTAGTCTAAGAAAAGAATGTTCACGAACTACTACCAAGAAGGAGGGGTTGACATGTTAGGTTTGGGTCCCATGATATTTTCATATGACAAATTGAATGGTGGGTGGAAAAGTCTCCACACCATCCTCCACTATTCTCCTCATAATAATGAGTTTAAATGGAAAATTAAGGTCAGTCCATCCTGTAGCCTCCTTAGTGCCTGCATCACAAGTGGCCTCCACCCTTGACACTTCACATCTCAATTATCATTCCTCCACCTAGATGTTGTTGAGAGCCTGGCATTTTTCATCTCTCCCCCTCAAGTTCACATATCAAAATTCGACTATATGGACATTCCTCCCTCACACAATTTTGTATATGGGGAACGAAGGGTTGAACCTCTCTGCTATGCAAATCTCGATTGCAATTGAATTGGTCCTCCCTACTTTCATGATTGTTGGACATCTTCCATTTGGTGTTGGTTTTGTCGTTCCCTATTTTTTGGTCATGAGTCTCCTACCCTCCTCTAGAAAATGGACCTACATCACTTTAATTGCAAGGAAAAAAAGGATTGGAAGCATTCTGGTCATGAGTCTCCTACCCTCCTCTAGAAAATGGACCTACATCACTTTAATTGCAAGGAAGAAAAGGATTGGAAGCATTCTAATGTCAACTCAACATAGTGAAATTTGTGCAAATTCCAAGTTTGCCTTGACATTGTAGGTTATGACATTAGTACTCTAAGAACAGGTTCAACATCAATCCACAATGCTTGAACACCAAGAAATTCAATCCTACATTCAACATCTAAAATAATGAGAGAAGCAACAACAAATGTCTTAAGATGTAGAAGGCATATCTCCCTTAGTCAAACCTTTCAACTCCTCATGCCAAAGTCCATCTCCTTTAATAGAAGAAACAACACTAAGAGATTATTCCATTTAAATGGAGTCCTGAACTTGGTTTCTTCCTTGAAGATGATGAACAATGGATCTCCTTAAAACATAGGATACCTAATCTTTCTTAGGCAGTTCTAAATCCAAAAAAACTATGAACAACCAAAGCACCTACAAAAACCTAGGATACCTAATCTTTCTTTGGCTATATCTTACTTTTTCTTTACATAAATATATAAATAAATTAAAAAAAACACTGTATTAAACCATATAAATAGAAATATTGATTTGATTTTCAAAAGACTTAATTAAGCGTACTAAATTTAAAATGCTTTATATCTTCCTCTCATTATTTGTACTACCCACTTAATACACATGGGTGGACTAATTAACAAATACTCAAACCAGTTGTGATAGGGGCATTGCTACCGAAACATACATGTGGAGAATGACAAAACTTCTACACATCACAAACAACGCGCAAGTACCTACCGCCTCAAGCGATCTTTGAATGAAGGGTGGCTTGTGCGCACTATAAAGCAAATGCTGGGAATCTCCTGAAATACTGGAAAAAGAGTCATTGATTCGAACATTTTAATATCTGTGTCTTTGCAAAACTTGTTTTTGGGATGTCGAGCGTATTGTTCGCTATGCGAATGGATGAAAGCCCGAACATTTTTGGAAGCGAACATGCATAAATTAGGTCTCGACAGTTGATATGAAATTGAAAATGGAAGGGAAGAAAATGATGAGAAAGCTTACAAATTAACAAACTTTAGTAGTGCTGAATCTTTCTGCACTTGGGCCCGTAGTTTCTTAACACTCTGATTTTATTGGCTGGCCTTTTTAAACAGGATGATTTGATATCCTGGAATAAGGGATGATGAGAAAAAGAAAGCCTGTAGATTTTCACAGCTTGATGGAATTTAGGTTGAAGTTTTATAATTTAAAATTCCATAAACCTTTTTTTCCCGAAAGCATTCCCAGGAAATAGCTTGGCAGAGAACCTGAAAAACACTTCCGACCATATGGACAATATGTTCTTATTTTATTGTTTATAATTATACTTTTGAAACTGCCAACAATGAATACCAATCATTTTATCTGGACACGTCGATCTGTCTTTCATTATCCGTCCATTATATCTGTATTTCCAACAGGCAAATGGCAATACACCTATTCTTGATAAAAATATTTTAATGGAGACATCGTACTTTCCTGCTTTATCCGCAAATATCTTTTAAAGATCCCTTGCACCTCTGTCGACAAATATGATCGAGGAGGAACTGTTTTTTCACCATATCAATTGTCAAGAAAGGTTCCAGAAACTGAGCATTAACAAATAATAGCCAGTTGCATTAACAGTGTGATGCAGTTACCTTTATAAATCAGTCTTTGAAAGTATAGATGTTTATGTTTCAATCATATGAAAATTTGTTAGTGGATTCGCAAAACAAATCTCCATATGGACAAAATTTCCAATATGTCTTCCTAATAAAATACAATAACTTCATGGACTTGTATTATTTTGGCTTAATCTTGTATTATACAGGTTACCTATGTTTTCTCCCTATGCTACAGTATATTTATAACGGTATTAAAGTGAATATAAGATTGCTCCCAAACATTGGAAACTCTCATCATGTTTAGGATGGATTTGACGATAGTGTAGAGTAAAATAGTTATGTTACATCTTGTCATTCTCATTGTTTTTACTTCTCAGCAACTGTTTTTTTCCTTTTTCAGAGTTTCGACTCTTTGCTTGAAAAATAAGTATTTAGGGTTTTGGTGGGATTGGGTGGAGCAGTTTTGTTTACTGAAACTCTTTTTCTATTTTGTATAATATTATTCTTACTTAATGAAAATTGTTCATTTAAAAAAAATTATTTGACATCTCCAAAATTGTGAATTATTTATGGAAACCTTTGCGTTTATGTAGAGATTTTTGTTTTCTTGAAAATCACTAATAAGGAGGCACTTGATGTTTAACAATTTTATCAGCTTTCAACATTCATATCCAATGTTGAAATAATGTAACTGCAAAGAAAGAGTATTCTTATTATTATTTGATATATTATTCATTGGATCAATCCCCATTGTGGATTGATCATGTCGGCTATTGTAATATGACCAAATCCCCTTTTGCGGATTGGTCAAATGATGATTATAATAGGAAATATAAGAAGCCAGCCCCAACAGATATTAAAGAGACCCCTGAATATATTAAAGGTGGTTGTAACCACCCAGTTGGAGAAGTTGGCCCTGCCAGTGAAGGAACACTTCACACGTGCCAGTCTAATATAAATAAGGAGGCTAGCGCCTCACTTAGACACACAAATCACTTGCTCATTTCGTGAGACAAGTTTCGGATCCGCACTTAGAGAAGGAGAGAGAGTGGTGCATATTTGGGAGAGGACTTTCTATATTAGTTTAAGAGATCTCTTGGCATTGTATTGGCTCTCTATATTAAGGAAGTTTTTGTTGGGTTTTCTTCCCCTAGAGGGTTTCCCAAGATAAATGTTGTGTCTCTTGTGATTGTGTATTTCTCAGTGATCTTGTATTATGCTATTGTTATCTAATATGCAAAGAACTATAATAATGTCGTAAACATTAACATGGTATCAGAGCCAAGCTGAAGAGAGCATCTTTCACAAGAGAAAAGTGAAAAACGTCACTGTTGTCGTACATGAAAATTAGGGCTTTTGTTGCAAATGTATTTCAGCCCTAAAACCACCTAGGAAAGTGTGCCCTCCCCCAAGGATCATTTTGGCACCTTTAGCACACATTTTCGGTGGCTAGATCTCCCGAAAAGTGAAACCCTAGTTTCAAAAAGTACCAGACAACCAGAGTACCAGAAGTACCAGAGTACCAAAAATACCAGAAAACCAGAAGCACCAGTCGAGAAATCCACAAATCAAGTTTGAGGGGCTAAAAGTTGGATTTTCGAAATTATAACTACACCAGCATACTCGCCTGAGCTCAACGCATCTATTCCCTAAATTAGAATTTCAAAATATGAAGTTTGAAAAATTAGGGTTTCCTCATAAAAACCCTAAGTTGCAGTTGCAGTTTGAGAACCAATTGCAGTCATAAAACCAGTTGCAATCACCCTTGAAGTTTTCTTAAAAGTTGGTAATGATTACCGCTCCTACCATATGGAGCCACTACCTGCAAATGCTATCAAAGGTATGTACTCACATATGTTTAATGGTTAAACCCTAAAGAGTATTTGTAGGAGAAGAGATCTCTTGCCATAGATCTAGAAGAATCTCAAGATCCAACACATTCAAAGGAATGAAGCAACACAGGTGTGATTATTCTGATATGCATTATTATTTTGATGAGTGTTGCATGTTGTAGCTATGACCATCATTCTAACCTTTTATGAGTCAAGGTATTAGATGGATTAAAAGTTGAGATCATGGAGCCTATCCTGTAACCCAACCTTCTATCAAGATAGTGTATTGCCTTAGTACAACAGACAGGTTGAAGAAAGCACTCGACATCTTGAGTGAAGGAGACTCGGAAGAAAAGAAAGAACTCATTCCTGAAGACAAGGCTCTAGGTTTGATTAAATCAAGTTGATAAGATTCAAAGGTACACATGACAAGTTGATGACTATAGTTGAGATAACATTCTTTGTAAAGTATTATACTTGATATCATGTGAGCATATAGAGGTAAATGCTTTGCCTGATACAACTAACACCTCCTCTAGGAGACACCTCGTGTGTTAGTTCCAGGTTTCCATTGAAGAATGCTTGGTCACAACACTATGAGAGTGTTGAACTCATTTCGTATTGTATTCCTTACCTTTAATCTTTGCTTCAAATAAATTATAAGTGATAGCTCTAAATGAGCTAATATGATGATTGTTCATGCTATTGCTTTATATTATCAGAAGGATATTATTCTTTCTTGCTTGCTCCAGGTCACATGTAATAACCCTGAGGAAGCTATAGTGAAGGTTACATAAGGAAATGTACTAAAGGAGAGACCATAAATAAAGAAAACATCATTGGAAAAGAAGAAGGTGGCTTGCATAAGCTAAAGGGTCACTCAGAAGCTACCATGATCCATGCCATTGAAAACTCATGTGAACTTTGGCATAGAAGGTTAGTCCACATCAACTACAAGGCACTACCATACATATGCAAAGCAGTCACAGGTTTACTGGAACTCAAAGGTGACAATAAAGGCGTATGCAATGGATGTGCACAAGGGAAGAACATTAAGAACCCGTTTCCAAAGAGGGACAACAAGATAGAAGGAGTCCTAGAACTCATTCATTCAGATGTGTGTGGCCCAATGCCATCATCCTCCATTACCGGGTATGTATATTATGTATCATTCATTGATGATTACTCTTGTAAAACATGGATATATTTCTTGAAATCTAAAGATGAAGTGTTCAACAATTTCAAGGAATTCAAAGCCTTGATAGAGAACCTTTATGAAAGGAAGATTAAGATACTTAGGTTAGATAATGGAGAATAATATACCTCAAAAGAGTTTGTGAACTTCTGCAAAGATGTTGGGATCAAGAGGGAACTCACTACTCCCTATAATCTCCAACAAAACGACATAGCTGAATGAAAGAACAGAACCATATTGGAAGTTGTCAAGACTATGATCCATGATCAAGATCTTCCTATGTGCTTATGGGTAGAAGCAACAATGGTAGCTATATGTGCATAATCGATTGTCCCATAGTGCACTTGGGCTCAAGACACTGAAAGATATGTTCACTGGAAAGAAGCCAGAGGTAAGCCATCTCAAAAATTTTGGCTGTCCAGTGCTTATTCATATACCTAAAGAAAAGAGAAACAAGATGGACCCTTCAGGAAAGAAGGGAATATTTGTGGGATACTGTGAGGTCTCAAAGGCCTTCTAAAACTATATACCAGGTCAACATCACATTGATATCAACATTGATGTGACCTTTGATGAAGATGGAGTGCTCAAGAAATCTAAACTATGCCAGCTTAAAGAAGTATATGAACATGAACCTGTAATCCCTAGTACTGCAATGAGGGAGGTTCCCAGAGCTACAGAGCCAGTGAGGGAAGTCGTAACTTACCCTGATGAGGAATTTCTAGAAGACCATGATATAGTAGAAGTGCAAGAACCTCTTCAGATGATGATCCTCCATAAAAGAAAGCCATCTTGGGCTAGAGATCTTATTCAAGATGGAGAGAAGTACGATGTTCCCCAAGGAACTATGAGACAGGTGAAAAAACCAAATCCATTCTCCATTTTACGGATTTTATGTGTGATCTCCTAGAAGAGGAGCCTACCTGCTTTGAAGAAGCCATTTAGAGGAAAGAATGGGAAGATGCCATGAAAGAGGAATACCAATCCATAATGAAGAATGAAGTATGGGAAGTAGTTCCCAGACCGAAGGATAAATATGTGGTATCCTCTAGATGGCTTTTCAAAATAAAACATGTTTTTGATGGAAGTATTGAGAAGTATAAAGAAATATTTGTCGCTCATGGCTTTTCCCAGAAGGAAGGGATTGACTATGAAGAGACATTCACTCCTGTGGCTAGATACACTTCGATCAGAACCATCATAGCTCTTACAGCAAAGATGAAGTGGAAGCTGCACTAGATGGACGTGAAGACATCTTTCCTAAATGATGTCATCGAAGAGTAAGTGTATATAGAGCAACCTCAAGGATTTGAGGTTGAATATAGGAAGTCTCATGTCTGCAGATTGAAGAAATCCTTGTACGGATTGAAGCAAACTCCTAGAGTTTGGTATGGTCATATAGATAGTTTCTTGACGAGATTAGGCTTTACCAAGAGTAAAGAAGACTCTATCCTCTACTTCAAAATCATGAACAATGAGCCAGTAATCTTTCTTCTATATGTGGATGGCTTATTCTTAACTAGAGAAGAAAATCTCATCAATGAATGTAAAAAGAGACTTTCCTCGGAATTTGAAATGAAAGACCTTGGCCTAATGCATTATTTCTTAGATCTTGAGGTATGACAAAGTCCTAAGAGGATATTTCTTAACCAAGGGAAATACACGCTCAAAATATTGAAAAGATTCGACATGTTGGAACACAAGCCCATGAATACACCAATGGAAGCGAAGCTGAAGCTGTTGGTCGACACTTCGTCAGAATTGATTGATGCCACACTGTATAGACATATTATTGGATCGTCGATGTACCTGATGAACACCAGACCAAACATTTGTTTTTCCGTGAACACCTTGAGTCAGTTTCTGTTAGAACCCAGACATGCTCACTTAGTGGTTGCAAAACATGTGATGAGGTACCTTAAGGGTACAATAGATTATGGTCTCAGCTATGATGGAGATCATGATTTCACATTGAGTGGATATACTAATGCAGATTGGGAAGGAAGTGCTTCTAATAGGAAAAACACTTCAGGATGTTGTTTCAGTTTGGGATCAACTATGATCTCTTAGTAGAGTAGGAAGCAATCTAGCATTTCTCTCAGCACAATGGAAGTAGAATACATTGCTGCATGTTCTGCCAGCTATGAAGCTATATGGCTTCAAAAGTTGCTGACCAATCTATTTGACTTAGATATGAGAGAAACCTTCATTCTATGTGACAACCAGAGCTGCATAAAGATGACAGAGAATCATGTATTCCACAATAGGTCAAAGGACATAGAGATCTGTGATCATTACATCCATGACATGGTGCAGAGAGGAGCCTTAAAGCTCCAGTACATTAGCACAAATGAATAGGTTGCTAACGTGTTGACCAAGCCACTATCTCATATAAATTTTGAGTACTTTCGAGATAAGCTTGGTATAGTCCAAAAGGACCCTCCTCGAAAGGGGGAGTAGATGTTGTGATGAGACATCTCTTTCTTCCGACCTGATGGTTGTGACGTAAAGAAACATGATGTGATATGACTACTACTATGCTTCCAACTGGATAGCTATGATGTAAAGCCATTCTAGTATCCTTCTTCTGACCTGATGGTTGTGACGTAAAGAAGGACGAGTACCTTGCTTCTGACCTGATGGTTGTGACTTAAAGAAGGACGAGTACCTTGCTTCTGACCTGATGGTTGTGACGTAAAGCAAGATGATGTGTGACTAGTACTATGCTTTCGGCTGTATAGCTGTGACATAAAGCAAGTCTAGTTCCCTTCTTCTGACCTGGTGGTTGTGACATAAAGCAGGATGTGTACCTTGCTTTCGAGCTAATGGTTGTGATGTAAAGCAAGATGATATGATGAGACTAGCACTGAGCTTCTGGTTGGATAGCTCTGACGTAAAGCCAGTCTAGTATCATGCTTCCGACTGGATGGTTGTGATGTAAAGCAGGATGAGTATCTTTCTTCCAGCTTGAGTGTTGTGACGTAAAGTAAGACGATGAGATGAGACTAGTATTGTGCTTCCAGCCTGATAGCTGTGACATAAAGCCAGTTTAGTATCTTGCTTCCATCTTGAGTGTTGTGACGTAAAGCAAGACGATGAGATGAGACTAGTATTGTGCTTCCAACTTGATAGTTGTGACGTAAATCCAGTCTAGTATCTTGCTTCCAACCTAAGTGTTGTGATGTAAATTAAGACATTGAGATGAGGCGAGTACTGAGCTTCCAGCTTGATAGTTGTGACGTAAAGCCAGTCCTATATTATGATGAACCAACCTCGTGCTGTGATGATGATGATGATGATGATGTATCGGTTTTTATACTAATACATATTGATGCAGATGATAATGGCATTCCTTTGAGAATGACGATGTTGTCGATGAAGAAAACTTCCGATGATTTATAAATATGCCAGTCAGTGTTCCAAGATGATATTAATGATGTTGTTCTCCCACCCACTTGATGTTGTTGATGATGTTGACCACTCTCTCTCGCATGATGTTGTTGAAGAATACCCTTCTTATTAAGGGGGAGTGTTGAAATAATGTAACTACAAAGAGTATTCTTATTATTATTTGATATATTATTCATTGGATCAATCCCCATTGTGGATTGATCATGTCGACT
>ML809649.1:89847-107286 GCA_009831015.1 Picea engelmannii | reverse complement strand
ATTTTTTCATCCGTCCCCCTCAGGTTCACATATGAAAATTTGAGTATATGGACATTCCTCCCTCACACAATTTTGTATATAGGGAATGAAGGGTCGAACCTCTCTACTATGCAACTCTCGATTGCAATTGAATTGGTACCCCCTACTTTCATGATTGTTGGACATCCTCCATTCGGTCATGGTTCTCTCCTTCCCTATTGTTTGGTCTTGAGTCTCCTACCCTCCTCTAGAAAATGGACCTACATCACTTTAATTGCAAGGAAAAAAAGAATTGGAAGCATTCAAATGACAACTCAACATAGTGAAATTTGTGCAATTTCCAAGTTCTCCTTGACAATGTAGGTTATGACATTAGTACTCGAAGAGCAAGTTCAACATCAATCCAGAATGCTTGAACCCCAAGAAGTTGAATCCTACATTCAACATCTCCAAAAATACAATGAACAACCAAAGCAATTGCGAAAACATAAATCAAACAATTCTTACCTTTTTTTTTCCAAAAAAACCCTTCAGCTGAGAGATTAAGAAAATAAAACCTTGATAACTAAACTAACCCTCTAAACTATGTCTTACCTTTTCTTTACATAAATATACAAATAAATTTAAAAAAAACTTTATTAAACTATATAAATAAAAATAATAATTTAATTTAAAAAAAACTTAATTAAGAGTCCTAAATTTAAACAATGATCTGTAGTATATCTTCCTCTCATTATTTATACTACCCACTCAATTGGATAATTAAGAAAAAAATACACATATGGCGGACTAATTAACAGATACTTCAAACGAGTTGTGATAGGTGCATTGCTACCAAAACATACATGTGGAGAATGATAAAAACTCTACACATCACAAACAACGCGCAAGTAGCTACCGTCTCAAGCAATCTTTGAATGATGGGTGGTTTGTGCACACTATAAAGAAAATCAGTGGTCTAAGTGGTTTGTGCGCACTATAAAGCAAATCAGTGGTCTAAACGTTTTATCTTTTGTCTGTTTTTTTTTTAGTTTTTTCCTTCTGATTTTTTGGTCTAAAGGTTTTACGTTAAGGGTTTAAACGTTTTATCTTTTGTCATTTTTTTTTTTTGTTTTTTAAAAAAAAATTCTTCTGATTTTTTTGGTAATTTTTTTTTTTTTTCTAATTTTGTATAATTTGAGTCTTTTAGAGGTTTTTCAACACACTGAATTAATTCATACATTAAAAAAATGTAATGTAAACAACAGAAAATAACAATTTTGTCTAAATTTGTATAGTCCGATTTCTACCAAAAGAACTCAAAAAATAAAAAGCTTAACCAACATCTAAAGCAAATGTTGGGAATCTCCTGAAATACTGGAAAAAGATCCTGAAATACTGGAAAGAGAGTCATTGATTCCAACATTTTAATATCGAACTGACAAAAGCCTCATAAAATGAAAAGCACAGCCAGAAAATGAACAACCAGGTCAGCACAACCAACATGCTAAATCCAAAATTTAACTGATTAATTGTGCTCATTGTCAATAGATATACACCTTTCTGCGTAAATACACCTTTAGTAGTGCTGACTCTGCTGAGTGCTGCACTTGGGCCCGTCGTTTCTTAACACACTGATTTTAGTGGCTCGCCTTTTTAAACAGGATGATTTGATATCCTGGAATAATGGATGATGATAGTAGGTTGAATGGAAGGTGGCGTTTGTCTCAGGCTTGCTTTTTCTTTGACAAGACACAAAGCCAGTGCCAGCACCAACGCGCGGGAAATCCATGGGCGGGTTTAAGAGATTCCGTTAGACAGAATTTGACTGCGTGGGGGCGTTCTCGATATCTTCTGCCATATCTATGCTCTATTTTGAAAGGCTTCTATTCTTCGGATAAATTCAGCCGTATCGTCAGAGACATATACTTAATTTCGCCAGCTCTGCGAGTCGATTGTTCCAAAAAAGTAGAATGGCCTTTTACTTCTATTTCTGTTATTTTGTTACCGTCAAAAAAAGTATATTGCATTTGAATCAACATTTGTCTCAGGCTTGCTTTTACTTCTATTTTGTTATTTTGTTCCAAAAAAGTAGATTACATTTGAATCAACATTTAGAATATATATATGGTCGTTCTATTGTTTTTCGGAGAACTGATAAAGCCAAAGTTAAAAACAAAGAGGCATTCATGAATATTATGTCTGCGAACGAGAGTTCTCTTTCAGTCCACTAAAGGAAGGTTGCCTGTTGGAAACAGCCACCTATTTATTCATTCACCAACTCAATCTTTTACACACAGACGGCACGACTGGGTTGATTTGTGAATGATGTGGGAGCTGATTTCGTCCCGTAAACGTCTTTTCTTGAACTGAAGGGAGCTCCCTCCGGTAGCACTTATTATTATTTTTAAATAGGGTTTTAAAGTCACCACACATTATTTTTAATGTAGGTTTTAAGGGATTTAAATTTGAATGTAGTTTTCAAGGGGTCTAAATTTGTTTAGGTCTTCATGATAGGTCGGGAGACGCCACTCTTTTCGCCGGCATGTTGGAGGTTTGCTATAATTCCCTTGCGCTGTCTCAATTAATAAATTCATGTAGACTTCATAATGCTGCAGTTTCTGACCTTGCTTCGTATCTACAATCTGATTCTATTTTCCTCTGTTTTTCATAGCTACAGTATAGAAATCGGAGATTATACTGAGATTTTATATTAACTGGTAAAATGGTTATAGCTAGTACTATATTTTCATAGCCTGTAGATTTTCGAAGCTTGATGGAATTTAGGTTGAAGTTTGATAATTTAAAATCCCATAAACCCTTTTTTTGCCGAAACCATTCCGTGGAAATAGCTTGGACGAGAACCTGAAAAACGCTTTCGACCATATGGACAATATATTCTTATTTTATTGTTTATTATGGCAAAGGCCTACACCTATTCACAATGGGTAGATTTAATAGGGGTTTAGTGCTTAATAAGTTTTCTATGGACAAGATTAAATATGGCTGGAATATTCTTAATAGTCACACAAAATAAATGGCTGTGATTTCAATCATTAACTTCCTAGCTATTATAAAGACATCAGTTTATGTGTTTACTTTTTTACATTTACCTAATCATATTTAAAAATTACTTTGATGGCTAACTGATTGCCACKTAAGTAGAAATTAAAATATTAACACCASATAAATGAAGCCCAACAGTTTATTTGTTAATAGATAATAAAATTTAATATATTCTTTTAAAGATTCATTTCATCTTCTCAGCCTTTCGGCGTTCACCAACAACTATTTTGCTTYTKTGCTAGTAATTATACTTTTGAAACTGCCGACAATGAATACCAATGTCTTTCATGTAAGTATGTAATCATTTCAACGCCTGTGCAAACGGTGAATCAGTGGCCACCTTGACCTTTCAAGACTCTAGGATTAAACCACTAATTACATTTTTTGATTTACATAATTTAAAACGGTGTTCGTCTTAACCTTTGCAGGCCACAAAACACCATCACAGCCTTGATTAAAATCTCTTAGGAGATTGAGTTTAAATACCAGAGTCGAATACGAGTCGAAATTGTAATGGCAACAAGCTTGAAAGCATTTTTTGAATTGAATTTATCACTCTATGTTTTATTTTAACCGAGTTTGTAAACTCTGTTCATGTTTTCTTTTTTTTGACATTCGGAGTTTATTGGTTCAAGTTGCGTGGAGTTCTCTTGTTCTTGCAAACGCCGAAACCCGAAGTGGCCCCACAGCCTGGTCGAATTTCGTGGTTTGGCGATTACCATTGTATGTTGTTCATGCATCAAGCATTACCAAACGCCGAAACCCGATATTGGCTGGGCCCCACACTTTTTCGTGATTTCGCGATTTGGTGTTTGATGTTGTGCGGTGTTTTGCATCGAGAGTTTGTAAACCCTGAAACTCGAAAAACACGGGCCCAAACTCCATTTGTTTTTTCGCGATTCATGAATTATTGTTTGTGGCGTTGGGTGTTCGTGTTCGTTGAAATCCCTAACCCCAAGTCCCTATGTTTTTCACATTTGGTATCAGAGCCTGCAGTTCATCCGACAATTGCTTAGTTCATTGCAGATTATTCCTGTTAGTGCTCGGAAAAAAAAATCTCATTTTTTTCTGCGTGAAGGTTTATTTAATTTCTGTCACTTTTTATAAATGGTTGAGTTTGGTAGTAGTTCTTCTTAGATTCAGGTTCCTGTTCTAAGCGAGAAGTCATATGATTCCTGGTACATTCGGATGAGGACAATTTTGTGTTCTCAGGATTTGTGGACTTATGTTATTGATGGTTATGCTGAGCCAGCTAATGCTACAACAAAATTGGCTCTGTCTAATGTTGACCGTGTTTTGCTGAAGGAAAACAGGAAGAAGGATAATAAAGCTCTTGGATTAATCCAGCAAGAATTAAATGAATCCATTTTTATGAAGATTGCTAGTGCTGCATCTTCGAAGATGGCTTGGGACATTCTTGAAACATGTTACCAAGGGGTGTCCAAGGTGAAGACAGTCAAGTGCAGAACTTGAGAAGGGACTTCGAAAATCTGAAGATGAAGGATAATGAAAGTGTTGATACCTTCATGACTCAAGTAATAAGTGTTGTGAACCAGCTCAGGCAGTATGGAGATGATATTAAGAATAAAAGAGTTATTGAGAAAGTGTTGAGAAGTTTTCCCAAGAAGTTTGAGCCTGTTGTGGTACCCATAGAGGAATTTAAGGATTTAAGTCTAATGCAAATTGATAAGTTAACTGGTTCTCTTGTTGCTCATGAATCTAGGATATCTAGATATGAAGAAGGATCAATGGAGCATGCTTTCAAATCCCAATTGCATGTTACCAGAGGCAGAGGTAGAGGAAGGTCTCATACTCGTGGAAGGGGAGGTCGATTTTCTGGCCCAAGGGACAATAGAGTTGAATCAGAGTCTGATCAGAAGCCCCAGTAGAATCCTCCTAATTTAAGAGGGAGCAACATCAACAAACCTTGGCAGCAAGAAAATCAAAGGTATGATAAAACTAAAGTGCAATGTTATTATTGTAAGAAGTTTGGGCATTTTGCTAACAAATGTTGGAAGAAACAGGAAGATGTTGGACAACACTCTGCACATGTCACAAATGAGTCCGAGGATCATCAAAATCCTTTGTTTTTGACGTGTAATGTCACTTAGGAATGTTCAAATGATATTTGGTTATTGGATAGTGGTTGCAGCAACCACATGACTCGTAATAAAAACTTATTTTTTTCCATTGATAATAGTATTCAGTTTGAAGTCAAACTGGGAAATTGATGTAAGGTTACAATCAATGGTAAAGGTATAGTTCCAGTTTACACTAAGAACAATCAGAGAAGAAATATTGATGATGTTTACTTTGTGCCTAGTTTAAAATGCAATCTTATCAGTGTTGGACAATTGTTGGAGAAAAAGTACAGAGTGTTCTTCAACAACAAGGTATGTACTATCTATGATAAATTACCCAGCAAACCGTTGATTGCAAGAGTAGAGATGATCAAGAATAGAATATTTCCACGTGTTATGTGAAATGATTTGAGTGGTTCTTTGAATGCTTATAATGCTGGAAGTTTAGATGAATCTTGGTTATGGCATTTGAGATATGGTCATTTACATTTTGGTGGCTTAGATTTGTTATAGAAGAAACAGATGGTGAAGGGGTTACCTTGTATTCAGCTACCTACAAGCTCTTGTGAGAGTTGTATACTTGTAAAACATCACAGAGAGAAATTTGTTTTAGGTGTTTCCTACAAAGAAAAAACTACACTGGAAATTGTTCACATAGATTTATGTGGACCTATGCAAACACCTTCTTTAACTGGTTCTATTTACTTTATGACTTTCCTTGATGATTTCAGTAGAAAGACTTGGTTGTATTTGTTGAAACATAAGTCTAAATCCTTTGATGTTTTTAAGAAATTTAAGTCTATGGTTGAGAATGAGAGTGGTCGAACCATTAAGATCCTCATGTCTAACAGAGGAGGTGAGTATAAATTGAATGAATTCATTGAATTTTGTGGTCTTCATGGAATTAAAAGGCAGTTTATTGCTCGATATTCTCCACAACAAAATGGAGTGGCAAAAAGGAAGAATCAGACCATCTTGGATATGGATCGAATCATGTTGAAAGAAAAGCATCTTTCAAATGAATATTGGGGAGATGTAGCTCTTTGCTCTGTTTTTATCTTGAATAGAAGTTCAACCAAGACCGTGAGGGATCGTGTACCTCAGGAAGCCTGGGATGGTAAGTCTTGCAATGTTTCTCATTTTAGAATTTTAGGATGTGTTGCATTTGCGCATGCACCTGCAGAAATGAGAAGGAAGTTGGATGACAGAAGCGAGAGATGTATCTTTGTTGGATACAGTGAAGAGTTTAGGGAATATAAACTCTATAATCCCATCACCCATAAATATGTAATCAACAGAGATGTTCAGCTTAAAGAAGATGAAGCTTGGGATGGAAGTATTGACAAATCAATTTTGGAGGGAGTTGTGTTACCCCGTGAAGAAGATGATGGAGATGAGCAGGCTGAAGATGACGGACAAATGGTTCCACATGCACATACGCCTGCAGCAAGAAGTCCAACAAGGCAAGGACCAGATTTCAGCCCATCTCAATTTAGAACGCCAAGAACTCGAGCGTGGTGAGCCATCTGGATATGGTGGACATCAATCAGATTTGCAGGTAAGTAGTGAATCAAATCCCACTTCGGCTTCATTGAAAAACATATTTAAAGGACAAAATACTAGAATTTAAGAGAATTATATGATCAAAATGAAGAGGTAGATCATATTTCAATTTTTTCATTTATAACTTATGATCCTGCTGCTAAAGAGGATGTCTGCATAAAAGCAATGGATGAGGAGATTGATTCCATTGAAATGAATAACACTTGGGATCTTGTCAATTTACCTGAAGGCAAGAAAAATATTGGTGTTAAATGAGTTTATAAGACTAAGATGAATACAGATGGTGAAGTTGAAAAGTACAAGGAAAGACTTGTAGTTCAGGGGTTTAGTCAGCAACCCAGTATTGATTACAATGAAACCTTTTCTCCTGTAGAAAGGATTGACATAGTAAGGATGGTATTAGCTATTTCAGCTCAAAATAGATGGATCATGCATCAGATGGACGTTGAGTCTGCATTTTTAAATGGATATTTGGAAGAAGAAGTTTATGTAAGACAACCTCCGGGTTATGAGATTAATAAACACAGAGATAAGGTTTACAAGTTAAGGAAAGCTTTATATGGATTGAAGAAAGAATCTAGAGTTTGGTATAGAAGGATTGATGAATACCTAATCAGTGTTGGATTCAACAGAAGTCCAAGTGAACCAACTCTGTCTACAAAGGTAGGCTAAAAGGGTAAAATTTCGATTGTTTGTTTGTATGTTGATGACCTCATTTTTACTGGAGATCTATCTGTAGATTTTAAAAATGCCATGAAAACAGAGTTTGAGATGACTGATTTAGGTTTGATGAAATTTTTTCTTGGAATTGAAGTGGATCAATCTGATGATGGCATTTTCATTTGTCAAACTAACTATGCAAATGAAGTGCTGAAAAAGGTTAGAATGTTGAATTGCAAGCCAGCTGCAACACCAATGGCAAGTGGTATTAAACTAAGCAAGTATGATGATGGATCATCTGTTGATCCAACCCTGTATAAGAGGCTGGTTGGAAGCCTTATGTACTTAAAAAAAACCAGACCTGACATTATGTTTGCTCTGAGTTTGATTTCCATATTCATGGAGACTTCGGAGAGTACTCATTGCAAGCAGGAAGGAGGATCTTGAGATATGTTGTTGGAACAACTAATTTTGGTATCCGATACTCATCAAGCTT
The DNA here is from genome assembly GCA_009831015.1 of Picea engelmannii. Taxonomy (NCBI): domain Eukaryota; kingdom Viridiplantae; phylum Streptophyta; class Pinopsida; order Pinales; family Pinaceae; genus Picea; species Picea engelmannii. The sequence continues at coordinate 99,462 of ML809649.1, read as the reverse complement.
AAACTTTGAAATGATCGGATATACTGATAGTGATTTTGCAGGTTCCATTGATGACGGGAAAAACACATCTGGGTATATTTTTAGTCTTGGATCTGGAGCAGTGGCATGGGAATCAAAGAAACAACCCATTGTGACTCTATCTTCCACTGAGGCAAAGTATGTTGCAACAACTGCAATTGCATGTCAAGCTGTATGGATGAAAAGGGTCTTGAATGAATTGTTGCATAACCAGAATGATGCAACCCAGATTGTCTGTGACAATAAGTCTGCCATTGCATTGTCAAGGAATCACGTTTTTCACAAACAAAGTAAGCACATTGATACAAGGTATCATTTCATTCGAGCGCTGGTAACTAGTAAGGAGATTTATGGTCAATTCTGTAGATCTGAAGAACAATTTGCAGACATATTTACGAAGCTTTTGGGAAATGAATTGTTTAAAATTCATAGAAAAAATATTGGGGTTTGCAAGCTGTAATGCATTGTTTACAACAATTTTGTTTTACATAGTTTAAGTTTTTTTTGTTCTGAAATGATTAAGAGGGAGTATGTAAGTATGTAATCATTTCATCGCCTGTGCAAACAGTGAATCGGTGGTCGCCTTGACCTTTCAAGACTCGAGGATTAAATCACCGATTACATTTTTTGTTTTACATAATTTAAAACGGTGGCTGCCTTAACCTTTGCAGGCCACAAAACACCATCACCGCCTTGATTAAAATCTCTTAGGAGATTGAAGGGGCAATTTTCTGCATTTAAATACCAGAGTCGAAATTGTAATGGTTACAAGCTTGAAAGCATTTTTTGAATTGAGTTTGTCACTTTATGTTTTATTTTAACTGAGTTTGTAAACTTTGTTCATGTTTTCTTTTTTTCATTTCGAGTTTATTGACTCAAGTTGCGTGGAGTTCTCTTGTTCTTGCAAACGCCAAAACCCGAAGCGGCCCCACAGCCTCATCGAATTTCGTGGTTCGGCGATTACCGTTGTATGTTGTTCATGCATCAAGCACTACCAAATGCCGAAACCCAATGTTGGCTGGGCCCCACACTTTCTCGTGATTTCGCTATTCAGCATTTGATGTTGTGTGGTGTTTTGCACCGGGAGTTTGTAAACACTGAAACCCGAAAAGCACCGGGCCCACACTCCATTTGTGTTTTGGCGATGCAAGAATTATTGTTTGTGGCGTTGGATGTTCGTGTTCGCTGAAATCCCTAACCCCGACTCCCTCCGTTTTTCACATTTCATTATCCATCCAATATATCTGTATTTCCAACAGGCAAATGACAATACGCCTATTCTCGATAAAAATATTTTAATGGAGACATCGTACTTTCCTGCTTTATCACAAATATCTTTTTAAGATCCCTTGCACCTATGTCGACAAATATGATTGAGGAGGAACTGTTTTTTCACCATATAATTTGCCAAGAAAGGTTCCAGAAACTGAGCTTGCATATTAACAAATAATAGCTAGTTGCCTTAACAGTGTGATGCAGTTACCTTTATAAATCAGTCTTTGAAAGTATAGATGTTTATGTTTCAATCATATGAAAATTTGTTAGAGGATTCGCAGAACAAATCTCCATATGGATAAGATTTCCAATATGTCTTCCTAATAAAATACAATAACTTCATGGCTTTTTCTGTTTTTCTTTTCCTGCACTTGATATGCTATTCAAACCAGTGGTAGCACTGGTATTATTTTGGCTTAATCTTGTATTATACAGTTACCTATGTTTTCTCCCTTTTCTACAGTATATTTAGCACGGTATTAAAGTGAATATAAGATTGCTCCAAAACATTGGAAACTCTCATCATATTTAGGATGGATTTGACGATAGTGTAGAGTAAAATAGTTATGTTACATCTTGTCGTTCTCATTGTTTTTACTTCTCAGTAATTATGGCAACTGTTTTTGTTTTTTCTTTTTCAGAGTTTCGACTCTTTGCTTGAAAAATAAGTATTTAGGGTTTTGGTGAGATTGGGTGGAACAGTTTTGTTTACTAAACCTCTTTTTCTATTTTGTATAATATTATTCTTACTTAATGAAAATTGTTCATTTAAAAAAAAATATTGGACATCGTTCATCTGCAAAATTGTGAAAATTATTTATGGAAACCTTTACCTTTGTGGTTTATGTAGAGATTTTTCTTTTCTTGAAAATTACTAAAAAGGAGGCACTTGATGTTTAACAATTTTGTCAGCTTTGAACATCCGTATCCAATAAACAATATCGAGACGGGAAGAGAATTCTATTTTCTTGTTTAGAGGTTACGGTTGCAACTTTTTAAAACTTTTTTTTATTGGTTATTTTTTTATTATATTATTTATTCAATTTTTAGGCTTAAATGTTTACCTTTATTGATAATGAATATATTTAATGATTTTTTAATCATAAATTTAAATAGTATAGTTATTTATTGAAGATTGAAGATCATAGCATATTCTTAGTCATCCTTTCTTCAAATCGATGAACTAGATCTCAGGTAACCTGTTTACTTTTTAATATTTTCTTAATATGATTAAGAAATTACTGTGTAACCATGTAATTGAAATTTAACAAATTTAATTGAAATTACAAATTTACTACACTATTAACAAACTTAATTGAAATTACAAATTTACTTCACTTTAACAACTTACAACCAATTACTATTTAACACATATTTATATCACCTGATTCTAATAAAAAAATATCAAAACATAAAACGTTTAACATCTTCAGATTCAGACTTTCCATACAGAATCATCCTTCATCCTTATTATGTACAGTTTGTCTACTCTCTCTGTACTCGCGTAAAAATTCTAACAAATTGGACGAGCTATCTTTATAACAAGCGTTCTAGTTTGGCTTTCGTTGGAAGCACCTTTAAAGATGGTTCAAGTGCTCGATATTAACCTCATGTTTCGATTCAAATTACGATGTTAAAAGAATAACGCTTGAAGTAATTGCTCTTCAGTTTCCACGTTTTAGTTTTTTATTTTCGAAGTGGGCTCATTCGTCGTTAAGAGAACATTTTGTGGTAGTCAGAGCATATATTAACCTGATGTTTAAGTTCAAATTAGCATATTAAAAATAACAGTGATTTAAGTATTTGCACTTAAAAAAGTAATGGCTGTTATAATTATCTTCATAGTACTGACTGTAAATTGTAATGCTTAAGAAATTACAATTCAATAGCTGTCATCATCATCTTCACAGTAATGATTGTAAACTGTAATAATTGCTAATGTTATGCCTCTTGACAATTCTCCAAAGTCAGTGGGTGGGCGATGCATATTAACCTGTTTAAATTCAAATTACTATACCAAAAATTAGTGGTTGAAGTAATCACACATTAAAAAGTAATGGTTGTTATAATTATGTTCACAGTATTTATTGTATATCTTAATGTTTAAGAAATTGCACTTCAATATCTATCATCATCTTCACAATGGTAATGATTGTAAATTGTAATGGTTGTTAATGTTACAATGCTGGAAAATAGTTCAATGTTCACTGGGTGTCGTCATATCTTAAACTCCAATTTTGCAAATTTAGCAGGCTGCGCAATGTTTGCTTAAATGAATCTCATTGTGTTTTGCTGGTGCTCTTCCCTTAAACTAATCATCATTCTTGGTGGAATATGGTAATTACTCTTATTACTCATAGAGAGTTCTAGATAAATGAATCTGAAACTCATTGTAATCATTATTCTTGTTGGAATATAGTAATTAGTCCTATTAGTCGTATATAATTTTAGATCCTTCATTTGTAGAACACTGAAGACTCTAGAATAGTTTAATTAATTTAATTCTAGATATATATGTTTTTAGATTTTTTCAAAAAAAAAAAAAATGTATTTCATTTATTTATTTATTTGTTCATAAGGTTTATATAGTAATAGTTGTTTGTAATTGCTATTTCCTCCATCAAATTAGTATCAGAACAGCTCTAAGCTAAATCTTAAATCTCAAGGATATGGAATCCTTTGAAAATAAGGTGACAGGATATTGTTTTTGAATCAGAACAGCTCTAAGCTAAATCTCAAGGATATGGAATCCTTTGAATATAAGGTGAGAGTATATTGTTTTTGAAGATTCAAACTATAACCACACAACCTAAATAAGATCTGAGGTATTGCGGAAACGTATTCCCCCTCCGACTAGAGATTCTGGAATGTTGGGAGATGATGGAAGTAAAGAAGAAGAGAAAATTTGTTAAGGAGAGTGTGTTTGAGATATTTTGTCTCTGTTCTTTATTCTCTTTTATTAATGCTGGTTGAGTTGGTTGGAAAACTCCAACATTCTCTTTTATTAATGCTGGTTAAGTTGGTTGGATGGAGAAGTCGTTGGACTTCTGAGAAGGCTATTGAGCCTGTAGATCTGAGTTATGAAAGCCAGATCGTGAAGAGCACCCTGGAAGTTTGATAGCATTCACAGATTGAAAAAATCCGTTATGATTTGTGAGCCAAGATCTGTAGAATACCGTAAAATTGAATGCATGTCACAGGAAACAGTGAAGATATTTAGATCACTGTTAAGGTTGAGATTGTTTCCCTGGAGAAAGAGTTCGTGGCAATTGTTAAGAACATACATGAGTAGGAGTCGAATAACAATTTGTTATTGTGGAATATAATCACAGTCTTGTGAGTGAGTTGTCGATGAAATATTATTCAATAAGGGTGGGTCAATATATATGCTTTATTGTGGTTTGAATACTGATGTTTTGTTTGTTGTTTGAGTTGTTAATAAGTCATGCAATGTAAGAGGCATCAAATTCCTCTTCTTTAGTTATGCGGATCATATCCCTTGCTCATTAGGGTATCCTTATTTGGCCATAATTAAGTATCTTTGTTGTAGAAGAAAGCCTTTCATATTTTTTTTTTTGTTAGACTGTCATCATTATATAGTGCATTGGCATATAATCGTGTTGGATTGGTATAGAAAAACCTTCTATCTAGAGTATTGTCTTTTAGAGAACTCACAAGCACCATGATTGGATACCTATATCTTTTTATAGATGGAAGTATCTACACAGGGTTCTCATTTGTTCAATCTATGTACCAATGTTTGGTCCACATCCAAAGGTATGGTTTCTACATAGGGTTGTTATTTGTTCAATCTATGTACCAATGTTTGGTCCAAAGGTACTGCTAGTTGTCAATTGGCACAAATATGATAATTCATATTTGTGATATGCATAATCGCAATTTTGAGGAGAAGCAAAGTTTTGATAGGAGAAGGAATGTAACAGTCCTACTTGAAATTGGGAAAATGTTGTAAGAGTCTTGGTCCAAGTTGTACTGCCTAAGCAAAGTTTTGATAGGAGAAGGAATGTAATGGCCCTACTTGAAATTGGGCAAATGTTGTAATGAGGTGCATGATCAATGCTTACACCTGAGAGTCTTGGTCCAAGTTGTACTGCCTCATTGTAGGGAGGGTTTTGTAAGCCCTACCATTCAAACATACATGGTGGGCAGAGAGATCTTGTGGAATCAAGCATGTATTTCCACAAATGTATATGTGTCTACATGTGTGGAAATAGTCCAAAGACTTGTCCTCTTGAATTTACTTTAATTAAAGATATTAAAATAAATTTCTTTTATTAATTAATTATGTAATTAGTTAATTGTGCTATTTTAGGAAAGTGCTAAAAGTACTTAGCATGCAATCTTCTCACCCAATTTAAATCTCAAGTGAGATTAGAAAAAGATGATAACTCAAGGTTATAAAAGCAAGGCTAGGGTGAACGGAGAAGACACTTGACGTTTGATACTTGAGATACATGAGAGTAGAGGATTTACTTTCAAGAGAGTTGGATCATGAAGGAATGTGATTCAAGATCTCGGATAGGTGGAGAAGGGATTTCATATAGAGATGTAGAAGAGAGAATAGAGGCAACACAAGTGGGTTTCAGAGCCACAATAGAGTGTCATGTCAAACGAGCTTTTTTGTATAGGTTTTCCATAAGTGTACGTAGGTTTCGTGGAGACAGTCGCATACATACATGGGTTTTCTAAAGAAACATTGTGTACACCTCGATAAACATGCAATTATAGTTCATAGAGTAGGTTAGACTTTGTTAGTTTTGCCTGCAATTGTATTTTTCTCAGAGGGCCATTATCCCTGTTACGGAAGCCCTGATTTTAGGATAATAAAATCATTCTGAGCACACTTCTGTTGCATGTCTAGTTGATTACTCAGTTGTTCTTTAATTCAATAAGTGATTTATTTGGAATTAAGAGTGTTGAGTAGGATAAATTTCAACATGGTATCAGAGAAGGTGCTATGAGAGGAAACCAAGTAGACGATCTCATATCTATATCAAATTCATAACCAACAACAAAAATCAAAAGAAGGATTTCGTAAAAATAGTCATACAGAGGTAAAACTTGTTTTTGCAGGTGTACATGGGTGTATGCGGGTCATAGAAATCACAATCACATACTTATGTGATATTCATTGAGCATAGTCGTGTATACACGGGTCTCAGTGGAGAAAATCACGTACATTAATAGGTTGCAGTGCTGACAATCGCGTACATACATGGGTTAAAATGGTGACACTCCCATACAAGTCCATACAGGTTTGTACTAGGGTTTTTTCACAATCAAGTTATTTCCAAGGTAGTTTATAAGGTCTTAGGAATGGAAATAACACCATTGAGTGTTGAAGATAGATTAGATGGAGCATCCAACTCCCTACTTTGGAAAGAAAGGGTAACTTTGGCGTTGGAGGAGTATGACCTTTGGGAGTTAGTGGATAAGGTAGTTACTCCACCAACATATAGACAACTTTAGATGCTCACAATAAAAAGGAGGTCAAATAACAGAGGGTCCTCCTAGATTCCATGAAGGATCATTTAATACCTCATCTAACTGAGAATAAGACGACCAAAGAGATGTTTGATTCCTTGGTAAGTCTATTCCAGAGAAAGAACATGAATAAGAATATGGTCTTAAAGAATAAACATAGAGCCTTGCAGATGTTTAGACCTGATAATGTTACTAGTTATATCATGAGGATCACATATAGGTACGTCGTTTTCTTACATCCATAGGGTAGAAAACAAAGGATACAAAGCGTGTGAATGTGGCGTTGAATGGTCTTCCCAAGTCTTGGAAACCATTTTTCAAGGGAATTTGCACACAGGGAAATATCCCTAATTGGCATAGATTTTGGGATGATTGCATCCCAGAAGATACTCGAGAGGAGTCTAAAAGAAGAAAGCACGGAGGTAGTGAAGAGAACTTGTCTCTTATCAGTAAGACAAGGAAGGGAAAAGGAAACAGTTCTAGAAATAAGGGTAACAGTGATGGAGGATCATCACAGCCTGAGAAGAAGAAGGGATTGATTAAAATCAAGTGTTTCTCATGTTATAAGAATGAAAATTATGCATCTCACTATCCGAAGAAGAAGAAGAAGAAGGGTAATGGAAAGACACGATCAAAAGGATCAAGATAGATGCATCTTGATGAGTTTGTAGTAAAGTTTGAGAAGGATTACTCACTGGTTTCTTACCTTTCTACCATCACAACAACAAGGAGTGCTTGGTTCTTAGAAAGTGGTGCATCTCGTCATATGACAAAAGCATGGGAACTATTTAGCAATCTGATAGACAGTAATGCAGATATTCATGTGCAACTTGGTGATGATTACAAGTATGTCGTGAAGGGACACTGACCAATTACATTCCATCTTGAGTTAGGAGGATTGTTAGATCCCTAGATTGTGCTTTACATACCTGGTTTGAAGAATAATTCTCTTTTAGTCTCAGCTATGGAGGACAAGGTTTTTGTTGTTACTTTTGAGAGAGGGAAGTTACTCGTACGTCCAGAGAAAGCTATCTTGGACATCACAATATTTGTTGGGGTTAGAGAAGGCACTTTATACAGGTTGCAAGGAAAGCCTTTTCAGCCTTTAGTACATGATAGTGACAACCTATGTAAGTTGTGGCACAAGCGGTTGGGACATATACATTAGAGGGAGTTGTTGATTCTGAGGGTGATTGTTACAGGCCTTTCAAAGTTCAGGATTGAGTATTAGGGAGTGGGCAGAGGGTGTGCACTTGGAAATAATTCCAAGGCTACTTTTCCTAGAAGCGAGAGTAGTTCCAAAGGGATTTTGGATCTTATTCATTTAGATGTGATTGGGCCAATGTTAGTAACATCATTACATGGATCATCATACTATGTGACGTTTATTGATGATTTATCTAGGAAATCCTATATATTCTTTATGAAGGCCATGGATGAGGACTTCAGTTGGTTCACAATGTTCATGTCTGAGGTAGCGAACCATACATGTTATAATATCAAGGTCTTGAGGTCAGATAATGGGGGAGAGTACACCTCCAATGAATTCAATGATTTATGCAATGAGGCAGGGATTAAGAGGGATATGATAGTCTCATACAACCCTCGGTCGAATGGGGTTGCAATGAGAAATAATTGGTCCATCATCAGTTCTTCCAGGGTTTTTTATGTTCTTGTTGGCAGAGGCAAGTAATACGACAATGTATGTGCATAATAGGAGTCCTTATAGGATATTGAGGACAATATTCCAGAGGAGGCATTCTCAGGAGTGAGGCCATAGATTGTTCATTTGAGGATCTTTGGTTGTCTAGTTTAAATCTATGTTCCTTTGGAGAAGGGGAAAAATTTGGAGCCTTCAAGATATAAAGGTATATTTGTGGGGTACCATGAGAACTCAAAGGATTACAACGTCTTCGTTCCAATGCATAGAAAGACAACTGTGATTAGATATGTTTAGTTCGAGGAGAAATTGACATCTAGGAGTAGTCATTGTAAATCCTAACCTTGTACAATATTTACTGCAAACTGATATTCAGAAAAGAACAGAAAAGATAAAATGGAAAATACAAACATTACATAGAGATTTTTCACCTGGAAACCCTAACCGGGAAAACCAGCATATATTATATTCATACATTGTTTTACATTGTTGACAATACAATATACATATAGGAGCCAGTGGCATCCAAAACCCTAACCCAATGACCTGGATTAGTCCAAAACCCTAATTCCTTAACTGGAACTAGAAAACCATTGGAAAAAAACCATGTGCCGAAAACCACCTAATATCATGTGGCCCGGAAATATGTCGTCCCGGAAATATGTCGGCCCGGCAAAAATATGTCGGCCAAAAAAAAAAAAAAATTCTGGGGGCTTCGCCCCCCTGCACCCCTCGAGGGGGGGCCTAGCAGCCCCCCCTCTAACCCCCCTGCGTGCCCGACGCAGGCACTCAGACACTACTACTAGTGCAAAGAATATAACACATACCCAACATTTTCCCACTTGTTGTTTTCTTTGCACATAGGGGGTTACAGGGTTACATAGTCAACAATCCAAGGCAGCGATGCCCATGGATCCTCTACACCAAGAGAACTTCTCAGTGCTCAAAGATTTTGTTAATGAATATGCAACATTATTCAATGTGTCCATGTTCATCAGTGATACTTTCTTTTCTTCAATCATGTCTCTTACAAAATGATATTGAACATCAATGTTCTTTGTCTTCTTCGCCAAGAAAATTGCACTCTGACTGTCACACTCTATCCTTACAGCTTCTTGTACCAACCCAATACCTAAACACAATATTTGTAACCATAC
>ML809649.1:17209-87516 GCA_009831015.1 Picea engelmannii | reverse complement strand
TTTTTCTCAACTTTGGATCTACACTGCTTCTTGTAGTGCCCTTCTTTTCCACACCTCCAACATACCCTTCCAAACTTTCCAGGAGATTTAGATCTACCCTTAGACTTAGATCTCCCGCTTGAGAAATTAGATTTATTTCTTTCCTGGGAACGTCCTCTTGCAAATAATGCATCTGTGTTATGTCCTTCCATATTCTTTCGTCTCATATCCTCCGACAATAAGGACGATACCACTTCTTCAAACTTCAAAGAAGTTGTATTACTACCTATGGCCACAACCATACTATCCCACGAGTCTGGTAAAGAACACAACAAACTGATACATTTATCTTCATCTGAAATTTTAATATCAACAGATACTAACTGACTTACCACGGTATTAAAGGCGTTCAAATGCTCTGCCACCGAGTCTCCATCTCTCATCCTCAAGTTATACAGCTTCTTTCTCAGGAATAGTTTCTTTACCAGGGACTTAGACTGATACAACTTCCCCAACTTTTCCCATAAATCTTTGGTTGTAGCTTCCTCTGACACATTCAGTAATACTGAATCGGAGAGACACAGTCGAATTGTGCTCTTTGCCTTCTGATCCGTCTTTTTCCAGTCATTTGCAGAAGTTCTTGTAGGTATCATACCTGGATCTACCGCGATCCACTGATCTCTCTCCACCAAAATATCTTCCATATTGAGCTTCCACAACTCAAATATTTTCCCATTAAACTTCTCGATCTCCATCTTCGAATTGCTTGCCATTTCTTTTCACCTGAAAAACAATACCGCAGATCTCCCACTATAACAAGGCTTATCACAGTCCCAAGCCAAACCCTTGATGACAAAGGCATCCCCCTGAAGCCAATAAAGCTATGATACCAAATGTAAATCCTAACCTTGTACAATATTTACTGCAAACTAATATTCAGAAAAGAACATAAAAGATACAATGGCAAATACAAACATTACACAGATATTTTTCACCTGGAAACCCAAACCGGGAAAACCAGCATATATTATATCCATACATTGTTTACAATACAATATACATATAGGAGCCAGCGACATCCAAAACCCTAACCCAATGACCCGGATTAGTCCAAAACCCTAATTCCTTAACCGGAACTAGAAAACCATCGGAAAAAAACCATGTGCCGAAAACCACCTAATATCATGTGGTCCTGGAAATATGTCGTCCTAGTAATATGTCGTCCCGGAAATATGTCGTCCCAGAAATATGTCGGCCCGACGAAAATATGTCGGCCCGAAAAAAAAAAAAATCGGGGGCTCTGCCCCCCTGTACCCCCCCTCTAACCCCCCTGCGTGCTCGGCGCAGGCACTCAGACGCTACTACTCGTGCAAAGAATATAACACATACCCAACACTCATGATTCATCGATAGTGATAGAGGATGATGAGCAATAGTCAACAATTTATACTTCAGGTGGAGAGGCGGATTTATCCCCTTCCAGTCCTATCAGGGGACCGATATGCTATTGAAGAAATTAAGGGATGTTTATAAGGCTCCTAGGATTTTGGTGAGAGATCGGAGTCCTCCGAAGAATGTTTCTAACTATATGACACTTATGAGTACCATCATTGATGTTGAACCTTCCTTCTTTGAGGAAAAAAAATATCAACAGGTATGTCATGATTCCATGATAGAGGAGTACACCTCTATTGTGAGGAATCATGTTTGGTACATAGTGGTGAGACTATAGGGGAAGTCACTTGTTATTTCCAGGTGGATATGCAATACCAATCATGTTGCAGATGGACAAGGAAAGTATTTAGTAGATATATTGAAGAGATTCAAGATGGAGGGATGTAAAATGATGGATACACCTATGGTTACCAATCTGAAGAATATTGACACTTTAGATTCAGAGATGGTGGATCCCAAGATATAGAGGAAACCGATAGAGTCCTTGATGTATTTGGTCAACACCACGCCAGATATTTGTTTTTTTGTGAATACCTTGAGTTTTTTCATGGTGGAGTCAAGGCAGGTGCATGGGATCACAACGAAATATGTGCTCAAGTACTTGAGAGGTATAGTGGAGTATGGATTGATATATCTTGCAGGAAATGGAGTGGAGTTGCAGGGATATACAAACTCAGATTGGGAAGGAAATGCAGTAGAAAAAAATAACACCTCATGGTGTTTCGTCAACTTGGGATCGACGATGATTACATAGCTCAACAGGAACAAAAATTTTGTAGCACTCAATTCAATAGAGGAAGAGTATATGGAAATGAGTATGCCTAGATGTGAAGCCATTTGGCTTGGAAAATCTCTTACATGATTATTTGATCAGGAGTTGGGGCCTACGATGATATACTCTGATAATCATAGTTGTATCAAACTCTTTGAGAATCCAATATTCCATGAGAGCTCCAAGCATATTTATATCATATATCATGCCATCCACGATAAGATTTAGAAGGGAGCACTGAAACTTATGTATATTTACACTGATGAGTAGGTTGTATATATCCTGACCAATCCCTTGGAGAAAGGGAAGATTTTTCTCTTCAGAGATAGACTTAGAGTGGTGTATAATACCTTCCTCGCTAAGAGGGAGTTTTGATGCTAGTGGTAGCATCATACATGTATTTCCACACACGTCTATGTGTCTAGACATGCGGAAATCATCCAAATCTTTCTACTCTTGAATTTACTTTAATCAAAGGAATTATTAAAGTAATTTTTTTTTATTAATCAATTATTTAATTAGTTAATTGATTTATTTGAGGAAAGTGCTAAAATTACTTAGCATGCGATCTTCTCGTGCAATCTAAATCTCAAGTGAGATTAGAAATATATTATAAGTCATTATAATAAAACAAAGGCTATGGTGGAGGAAGACACTTGATACTTGAGATACTTGAGATACTTGAGTGTGAGGATTTACTTTTGAGAGAGTTGGATCACAAAGGAATGTGATTCAATATCTTCTATAGGTGGAGAAGAAATTTCATCTAGAGATCAAGTCAAGTCGAAGAGAGATCATAGGCAACACAAGTGAGTTCAAGTGAAACAAATCCGGATGAGAGTGTCACATCGTACAATTTTTTCTGTATAGGTTTTGTGTATGTGTACATGGGTTTTACTGGAGACAGTCGCATACATACACGAGTTTCCTGAAGTGAAGTCATGTACACCTCGAAAAATGTGTAGTTTTGGTTCGTACAGTAGGTGATCCTTTGTGAGGTTTGTATGCAATTGTATTTATCTCAATGGGACATTATACATGTTATAGGGGATTTTATTTTATAATAATAAAATCATTCTCAACACTATTTTTCCCTCTAGGGTTTTTCCAGGGGTATCTACCTAAAAATATTGGTGTTTATGTGTATTTGATTTGGTTTCCTTGTTCATTCTTCTGCTACATGTCTAATTTATTACTCAGTCGTGATTTAATTGAAAAAGTGATTTATTTGGAATTAACAGTCAGGTGTTGCGTTAGAGAAATTTCAACATAACCACTCAGATAGGTAAAGGGGTGACAAGTGGATCCATAGCCTAAACTTCATGAAGGTTGAAGAAATGAGAGTCATTGATAAAAGGGGATCAACATCAATCAACATCAAGTTGATTCACAACATTCCAATTATTGACGAAGTTTCTGTTGTAACATAAAAAGTAGTAATTTTTTAAATATCTTATCGAAGAGGATTCTTGAAGAAATTAACTCTGTAAGAGTTTCAGAGCCTGAGAAAGTGAATCCCACTATATAAAAACACATAAGGATGATGAAATTGAAGTTGATCTCAAGTGTTATAAGCCTAGTTAAAAATTAAAATATGTCATCATATTATTGTAAACCCATTGACACATTGAAACTATAATGGTTAATTGACTTAGTTATAGATAGATCTGTTCTAAATCTTTCCTCAAGAATTATTTAGAAGAGTTTTTTTATTTACATGTCTTTAGTGGAAGCAATAAGATGAATCACTGGAAATAATAAAATGAATAAAAAAATTAAAGCTATAGCTCATCCGTATCATATCATTCATTTGTATGTTTGTTCTTAATAATACAACAATTGTTGTTTGTAAGAGATTGTGTCGAGAAAACTAATTCTTAAATGTGTGATGTAAGCCTTAATTAGATACGGATACATTAGTTACTTTTAGCGAAGTAAGATATTCTTAAATTTGTGATCCAATGCTTAATTAGATAAGCAAGAGTCCATGCATTTCTTATTTTAAAAAATAGTAAGATTGGAATAAAACTATGCCACTCTTAAAATTTTATATTTAGCCTTTCAATATTAAACATTTAAAAACAACACTTTTAAGAAAATAGTCATAATAATATGTTTAAAAACAACACTTTTAAGAAAATAGTCATAATAATAGTTTTTTGTTTTTTACAAAGTTTTTAATAAAAAAAATTTATGTATTTTATATTTTTAATTAATAAAATTGAAATAAAAATATGGAACATAACACATTTCTATGTAGAATTTTGGTACTTATGTATACTATTATGTTTTCAAATTTTAAATTTTAAATTTAGCTCTTTGGGTTATTGTTAGATATTATGAAGTTTATATTTTTAAGAAAATATTATAATAATGTTGTTTTTTACGTGTTTTTTTTGTTAAAATAATTTATGTTTATTTTTTGAGTTATTGTTGGATATTTAAATATTTTTATTTTTAAGAAAATATCATAATAATGTTTTTTTGTTTTTACAAAAAAAAAAATATATATTGTTTAGAGAAAGCATGTTATAAAGTGGGATTTGAATTCCAAAAAGGTCATGATAACAACTTTCCTCTCAACCACTCAACTTTCACCCAATTGACTAAAACTTCTTTCGTACATATAGTTGTAATAAAGTCATGAATTCTAACACACTTGAAAATATTTAATATTATTTCCCATGCATCTTAATCTATTACTATATACCTATTTTATCATTCAATGTGGGATATTAAGTTTTTATTTAAGAGTGGATCATGGTATATTAAGGTTTATATGCTATTACATACCAATTATATCAATCGATATGGGTTGTTAAGTGTTTATATAAGAGGGGATTATGGCATATTGGAGTTTATATGTTCCTTCATATAGTCTTAATCAATATGAAATATTAAATTTCTAGATAGAAGTTTTTTTAACGTCACAAAAACAATTCCAAAACGGATATTTTTCAAGACTATTTCACATTGTACCTAAATTATTCACAAACATTCACCTAAAAACCAATTATAAAAATTCTGATATGGTTTTAATATAACATGAGAAAATGGAAAATACATCAAGATGTTGAGAATTCCCCTGATAAATTTATTAAAACGTTGCTCATACTTAAACTAAATATGATGTTCAAATCTATTTTGGAATATTAAAACTAGATTATATTACATTAATACAACATTAAGTTTCCATTAATAAAATAAATGCATCTGAAACATTATTTAATATGTCAAAAAACTAGTCCCTGAGGTTTAGGACAGTCGGTGACGGAGTGTGTTATCAAGCCACTCCGTGTTGAAAAGTCATCGGTTTGAAACCTGCCGGGACAAAAAAATCCAACCATGTTAAGGGTTGGTGTGGCTCAGGCCAGGTGCGATCCTCGAGTGATTTTCACGGATTAGATGCCCTTCAGTCGCAGTTTCTCAAGCCAAAGGTTAATCCCAATGCCAAGAAGGTCCGGACCAATTAACAAACAAAAAAAAATATGTCAAAAAACCTAAATATTACACATTATTTAATATGTAAAAAATCCTAAATATTACAGTTTGCAAATATAATGAACAAATCATTTCATGATCAACTAGAATAAACATAAGGTATCAAGTAATCAAGGGTAGTCCCATTAACATGTTACAAGTTTGAAGTCCCCTCTAATCTTATGATTAAACATAAAAAAAATTAAAATTTAACATAATATAGACAATACTTCTTTTATTTATGGATAAAGATTTCATTCATTTTACCCATAAATGCTCTCATTTCTTTAATTTCCCACTCAAAACAACTTGTAAAAGAAATCGACATAAAATTTGTTGTTGGATTTGTACAATGTGTTAGCACTCTGTACATTTCATTCGGCTAAATAGACAAACGATAGAGGTAAGTGTTTCAACCAGCTTTAGAGTTGAGGCACTAGCCTGCTCAACTCAGAGAGGGCTTTTTCGTGTCACTTGATGTTTCTATGGAAATCATTGGCTAGATTTGGTTTGTTTTGGGAGATTTTTATAATGTTGTTGAAGGAATGAAGACAACATTTGGGCTATGGAGTCATGAATAAATGATGCATCGACAAATCATGAAAACTATTAAAAGGAAAAGGCTAAATGAGGTGATGATTCTGAGTTTATATTTGAGTTTTGCATGGCATCTGTGGAAAAAGAAACATATAATTGCATCAAAGCATATTAAAATGAATTATGAATTGGTTAAGAAGAAATACACATAACCTAAATTGTTAAGCCAAGGGCATTGTACGATGAATTATGGGATTTTTTATTCTCCAATTTAGATAGATGAAAGTGTAAATAAAATAAAAGATCACGAGAATTACATACTATGAAATAATACATAACTCATATCACAACCAATTAGAATCTTTTCATAAACAATTTAAAAATTTGCTTCTGCATTTGTATATTCATTCTAGCTCCAGAGTTTTACAAAGTCTTCCTACTCAGAGGGAAGGCTCCTCTTTTCTCCATTCTTTCTATATCCTCAGGATGATATATATATAGGATTTATTGTGGGATTCAAAATGATTAAACTCCCCCATAGTTCTAAATATAGAGGTTAGTTACAAAAAGAGTAAATTATAACGACAATTTTCCTACATTACAGGGATCATTACAAACAAGTCTGACATATCCGAGATTTTTATTTGAATGCCATGTGTCCAAAATTTTATGGAATGGCCTCAATTTTACTTGAGAATTTATTCCATCTTGGTGATTTCTTCCCTCAGTGTGCTCAACTAGACTGGTTGATTTTCCCCAACGTTTTCAACCACTTTAGTTCTGATTTCCACCTTCTGTCGTTTTTTCCGCCTCTTCTTTATCGCTTGGTTGTGAAGTCCATCCACGTGTCCATTAATGATTAGATACCTCATGACATGATTTAGTCTGACCTCTGATTCTAGTTTTGTCGCAGGGTAAGTATAGAATTTGGTTGCTAAAATCTATGCAATCAACCTTTCTTCCTTACTCGTCAATAAACTTGTCATGTTAGTTCAAAACCCTATTTCAATGGATATTGTTTGATTGGCCTTGTCCATGTTTTCCAATTTTACAAAGAACATGATTTTTGTTTTCCTTAACTCTACAGAAATCTGGAAGTTGGTCTAGTTTGGGATTACTCTACTTATGAATGAGATGATGATTTCCCGTAATAGAATAACACCACCCATATTTTGAAGATCGATAGTCGTCAAGTTCTAATCATGAATTACTAACATGATTACTTGCAGGTACGTTGGTTTGTCACGCTTTACCAATCTATTTCGAATGATGATATTTTGAGTTAGTTATCCGACGATGCTCATATGGCATTGCAAGAATGTGAAGTGAGGTGATTTGACTAGCTGTCACCCTCCCCCACACAAATTGTTGATTTGACGTATTAGAACATGTGACATCCAGGATTTTGGGAAAACGGTTTTAGGCAGACCAATTTTCTCCTTGATGTACCTCTAAGGGTGCCACACATCCATGGATGAAACCGTGGTAGTTTTCCCCAACCTGCCTTCGAATAGTTGTCTTCTGCGTTGCTTCATTTTTTGATATGTGCTTTAGTCGTTGATCTGAGTTGCTTCAAGATCGACAGTCTGTCGAGTCCTACCTCTCTATCCTCCGCTATATTTTTCTGCATGCTGTTGCATATGACCTGGACCTCCAAATTGTTCAATGTCTCTACATCGCTAAATCTGAAACTAGGCTTTCATGTATAATTGTTATGGTGATAACATATGCTCCATTTGGGGATGTTATTCTCCCTGTGAGGTAGCAAAGAACTACATACCTATTTCCGTTTTCATTGGGTTGTTTTCAAAACATGTGTGTGTATCCAGTTATGTCTTGGAGACTGAATATCAAAATTTTAAAATCGAGCTGTTCTCAACTGGATACTAAAAAAATACTGCTAGGATCTAACTGTACATATTGCTGAAAATTTAAAGCAATGCTTGACCAACAAGCTTATTTTCACACTCCTACCCACCCTAACTACTAAAAAGGGCTGTCAATCAAGTGAAATCATAATTCCAATGCAGCCATGACATCATTCTATCCACTGTTCATTTTCTTTGCACTTGTTTGCTCCAAAGTTTTTCTGTTGATTCATTCAAAATTTCATTCATAAATTCATGTCTCAAAAAATCAAGGACGCTTAGACTGTTTACTTCCTCCAATAAGACTGCAAATGGATCTTCTAAAATATGCACAAAAAAACTATCATGCTTCACTCCTACTGCTGCATTTTTGTTTTCAGGTGATTCAATTTGTCGATTTCTATTGATAAACTAACAGAGTTGTCGAGAAGTCTGGTAGTAAGAACTTTTTGAGTCATAAGGAAATCGTTGTGGGAGAACATCGTCTTATGTAAAAAGATTTATATTTAATACAGACATTGATTCGTTACTTTCTTTATCCTTAATCTTGCAATCCACTATTATTTGTAGGTTTTGATTGTAAACCCTTTCTATACAATGTGTCTTGGAGTTATGAATCATATGAAAGGATGTTTCCTTTTCAGGAGCCAAGATAGAAGATAAAACTTCCTTTACAATTGTTTTTTCGTTTCTTAGAGTCTCTATAGATGAAGTTTCAGAATCTTCATCCATGTCTAGGCCTCTTAGAAATAAGATAACCATGTCATTTTCGAGGGAAGAAAGACAACTCTGAAACACTTTGTCTTGCTGAAAATTTTGTTGAATATCTATGCTAGTTTCAAGAGAAGGAAAATAACCTTTAACAATAATTTTTGGATTAGTTTCTTCTTCCTTTTTGATTTGATGGTTAAGCACAGTTTGCAAACCCAAATTCGAATCTTCTTCCAAATAATCGGCTACATGAAAATCTAATGCACGTGGGTGTTATTGGTATTCATTACTGATAACAAAAACAATGCCACTTTGAATGCAGTCAGAATTCCCTATTTCTTTTGTCCTCTCATGATTTTCTTTCAACCAGTCAAAGGAGGAAAAACATAAAGGAAGATAGCTTTCATATGTAAGTCCATTTCCTTCTTCATATTCGATGTCATGCTTGAATTCTTTCTGATTCGAAACATTACAAATATTTTGTTTCAACAGTTCGAAAGAGGAAAAACATAATGGCAAGGTTCTTTTACTTGATTCAAAACTTTCTTCAATTTCTTCTTGTTTTTATAGGAACATTTTTTTATTTCTTTGGATTGCTGAACACGATCATTTTCAAATTTATCTTCGACCAACGATTACACCTTTGTGATGACAAGATCTTCTACACAATAAGTAATAAGGTCATCAAACACATGAGAAGAGTGTTTCAATATCTTGTCAATTTGTCTCGTTGGTTTAGTGTGATTTTTCATCGGCACCAATTCGTTTGCCTCAATAATGATATTAGAATTTTCTTTCAACAATTTAAATGCAGCAAAGCATAAATGTAGAGAATTCTCTTCCACTGATCTGATATCTTTCTCTTTGTAGCTGTGATACATAGGTTGATGTATCCCACTGTAATGCTGAAAAGAAACGTCTTCAACATCAAAATGATCCTCATATTTTTCATATACATGAAAATCAACAACATATGCAACGCCTTCTAACAAGAACAAACTTGGAACATCAATCTATTATTCAACAAACTGATTTGAAAACTCATCCTCTTGTCTATCTACAAAAGAATACATAAAATAATCAGCCCCTTGCTTATCATGGGATGGATCAGAGGCTAAATCATCACCTCCTCTTTCAACAAGTGCAATATAATTTTTAGCAA
Organism: Picea engelmannii; assembly: GCA_009831015.1. NCBI lineage: Eukaryota > Viridiplantae > Streptophyta > Pinopsida > Pinales > Pinaceae > Picea > Picea engelmannii. The sequence goes on along the minus strand of ML809649.1, from coordinate 77,552 downwards.
AATCATAAGCATTGGAAACTCCAAGAGGACCTATGATATTGTCAATTTTATGATCAAGATTTAAATCACTCGTTTTCTATTCATATTCATTGTCATTTTCTTTAGCATCTAACTCCTCATCTTGAATCTATTCACATGCTTGAATATTGTGTTGAATCTCCTGAGAATCATTAAACATTTGTTGTAAGGACTCATATCTCCTTTCCATCAGAAGAAAAGAGAAATTTGGATGAAGAGTTGTTGTATAATGGAGCATGGTAGCAACTTCAGTGGGTTGAATTTCTTTGGGAAAATTGTAATAAATACTTGAAAGCCTTCTACTGAATATAGAAATAGTTTTATTGCTCTGTCTTTCCAAGGCATAAAAATCTATAAGTTGTAGATATAAATATTTCTTCTTGCCCCAAAACTTAAAAAAATCATTCTTCAACTCCTCCCATGAGCTAATTGTCTCTGGATACAAATGTTTGAACCAATATTTAGTGTCCCCTTTCAAGGATTGAGAGAAGGCCCTCATACAAATATCATCATGGTTAATCTCAAACAAATCTACAAAATCTTCAAAACCCTTGGATGTGCTTTTCAGCTGATATGCCATCAGGTTCCCCATCAAACACATGTAGATACTTATAGTATTTTGGAGGGAAATTGTCGATAAATTTGGGGTATCTTCAAGGGTGTGTATCTATGTTGGGTCTTGGAGGACGTTGGAGCAAGTATAGGAGGGGAAATATCATCCTTGGCTTCATGGGGCTCATCAACTTGGTTATGATCATTACATGGACCAAATGGAATTTTTTTATCGAAATTAGTGATACAGTGAGGATATGCATGCACAACTTTAAGAGGAAAACATACAATTTCAAGACTTTCGAGATCATCATTATAATGCAGTAGGTAAAGAAAAACTCGTCTAGTATTTTCATGAAAGGACCAGAGGCAATTTATAACAAATAGTAAAATGCCTTGGAAAGAATCCCATTTTAAGTACCTATTTTCTTCCATAATTCATTTTCATATCTATGTCAAGGGATATCATCTTCCAATGGAGTTGCTAATGATGTTTTGGAATCCGAATTTTGCATTGAGAGTGGAGTCGCCATTGAAAACTAATTTTTTTTGGATTCTTCTACCAGTGGAATCACCTTCAAACTGATTCTTTGATGTGTGGAGTCGTGAAAGAAGGGATACAACCAATATGTGCCTAAGTGTCTTCTTCTCTCAGGAATTAGAACTCAATCATGTCGTTCTTCCCAAAGAACATTTACCAATTTCATCCCTGGAAACGATGCCAGAATGTTAGCACTCTGTAAATTTCATCCGGCCAAATAGACAAATGACAGAGGTAATTGTTTCAACCAGCTTTAGAGCTGAGACACTAGCCTTCTCAACTCAGAGAGGGATCTCTCGTGTCACTTGATGTTTCTATGGCAATTAGTGGGTAGATTTGGTTTATTTTGGTAGGTTTTTATAAAGTTTCTGAAGAAATGAAGATAACATTTGGGCTATGGAGTCATGAATGAACGATGCATCGACAAATCATGAAAACTATTAAGAGGAAAAGGCTAAATGAGGCGATGATTATGAGTTTATGTTTGAGGTTTGCATGGAATCAGAGGAAAAGGAAACATATAACTGCATCAGAGCATTTTAAAATGAATTTTGAATTGGTTAAGAAGAAATACACATAACCTGAATTGCTAAGACAAGAGCATCGTACGATGAATTTTGGGATTTTTTATTCTCCAATTTAGACAGATGAAAGTGTAAATAAAATAAAAGATCATGACAATTACATACTATGAAATAAGACATAACTCATATCACAACCAATTATAATATTTTCATAAAGAATTCAAAAATATGCTTCTGCATTTGTATATTCATTCTATCTCCAGATTTTGATAAAGTCTTCCTGCTCAAAGGCCAGGCTCCTATTTTCTCCATGATTTCTATATCCTCGGGATCATATATATAGAGGATTTATTGTGGGATTCAAAACGATTAAACTCCCCCATAGTTCTAAGGATCGAGGTCAATTACAAAAAGAGTAAAGTATAACGAAAATTTTACTACATTACAAGGACCGTTACAAACAGGTTTGACATATCTGAGATTTTTATTTGAACACCATATGTCCAAAAATTTTTGGAACGTACTCAATTTTGCTTGAGAATTTATTCCATCTTGGCAATTTCTTCCCTTAGCGTGCTCAACCAAACTGGTTGATTTTCCCCAACGTTTGCAACTGCTTCAGTTTTGATTTCCTCTTTCTATCGTTTTCTCCACCTCTTCTTTATCGCTCGCTTGTAGATTCCATCCACGTGTCCATTAATGATTAGATCCTTCATGACAGGATTTAGTCTGACCTCTGATTCTTGTTCTGTTGCAAGGTCAATATGGAATTTGGTTTCTAAAATCTGTGTAATCAACCTTTCTTCCTTACTCATAGATAAACTTGCCATGTTAGTTGAAAACCTTCTTTCAATGGATATTGTTTTATTGGGCTTGTCCATGTCTTCCAATTTTACAGAGGACATGATTTTTGTTTTCCTTAACTCTACAGAAATTCGAAAGTCGATCCAGTTTGGGATTACTCTACTTATGAATGAGATGATTTACTGGAACAAAATAAAGCCACCGATATTTTGAAGATCGATGGTCCTAGAGTTCTAATCATGAATTATTGACAGGATTAATTGAAGGTACGTTGGTTTGTCACGCTTTACCAATCTGTTCTGAATGATGAGCTTTTGATTTAGTTATCCAGCGGCATTCACCTGACATTGCAAGGATGTGAAGCGAGGTGATTTGACTGGCTATCACACTCCCCCACATGAATTGTTTATTTGACATATTAGAACATGTGACATCAGGGCTTTTGGGAAAACAGTTTTAGGCAGACCAATTTTCACCTCGATGTACCTCTAAGGGCTCCACACGTCCATGAATGAAACCATGGTAGTTTTCCCCAACCCGCCTTTATATAGTTATCTTCTGTGCTTCTTCATTCTCCAATATGTGCCTTGGTCGTTGATCCAGGATGCTTCAAGATCAACGGCCTTCCGAGTCCTACCTCTCGTGCCTCTACTATATTTGTCCGCATGTTGCCACATATGACCTGGACCTCCAAATTGCGCCATGTCTCTACATCGTTAAATCCGAAACTAGGATTTCATGTATAATTGTTATGGTGATAACACAATCATAACATGATAATCATCTCTTATGATAAGTGCAATGCATTATTTCTTCATATCGACAACTTGATCAAATGAAGACAAATTAAGTATTAAATATTTCTATGAATTCATAAACAACTCCTTTCCTTGTTTAGATCTTTCATTTTACCTCTCTATTTTTAGCTAAGTTTCATCATAGGACACTCAAAAGAATATGAATTGGTAATGTATTTGTTTCATATATTTGCATTTTTTTAGGCCACTCAAAATAAGTATATTTTTTCAAAAATATTTAAGTGAATTCCAAAGGTTGATCGCTTCAAGGTAGTTCAAACATAGGGGTTACAAGGGGTCAAACATAAATTCAAATTTCACGTGAATATATGCGAGAGGAAACTTTATTAACCATGTATTTATTCCCGCCAACTTTAAATATCCTGGTCAAACTATTATCATTCATTTTTTTATTTAAATAATATGATAATTATAAAACCAAAAAAATCTGATAGGGACAAGAGTAGATTAAAGTATATTAATTAAAATTCATTTAGAGTGTTAGTGGGTATTATAACTTACTTATTAGCCCCTGCCGTAGGCAAAGAGGGACTATAGTGATCGATAAATCGTTGACCTGGTATTAAATTGTGCATTGACCACAAATATTTTCATATTATCTATTGTTGGAACAAGGGAACTAAAAACATTAATTTTTATATAATAGAAAGTACCATGTTTGTCAAGATCTGATTGGACAATAGATTGGAGCTCTTATTGTCAGCTTCGTTATTCCTAATGTTATATTTGTTGGCATATCCAAAGTATTTGATCGTATATGGTATTTTTGAATCATATATTTTCTTATGCATTGGTCGAAGGTGGATTAATGTTAGCATTAGTTGGAATGTTTCCTTAAGCATTTTATACTAGCTTGAATAGATTGTATACCATATTAGTATGTCTAATTTTTTCTTTATTGTTGCATGCTTCGAGAGAAGAGGCTTTCCACGCTGCATTTTTTCTTAAATGTTTGTATAGGGCTAGGCCCTTAGGCTGTCCTGATAGTCTTAAGTGTTTACTTAACAGGTCGGGCAGTCTTAAATGTTTATTGTACAAGTGTGTTGGAATACAATTTTGTTCCATTTTTTTTATGGTAGTTGGACATCTTCCATCGATTTTTATATAATAAAAAGTACCATGTTTGTCAATATGTGATTGGACAACGGATTGGAGGTATTTTTTCTAGATTCTCTATTCCCAATGTTATATATGTTGGCATATCCAAAGTATTTCATTGTATATGGTCTTTTAGAATCATATATTTTCTTATGCAATGGTCGAAGGTGGATTAATTCTAGAATTAGTTCAAATGTTTCCTTTAGCAATTTCTTCTAGCTAAAATACATTGTCTACCATATTAGTATGTGTGGTTTTTTGTTTTATTGTTGCATGCTTCGAGAGAACAGGCCTGCCACGCTGCATTTTTTCGTAAATGTTTGTACAGGCCTAGGCTCTTAGGTGGTTCTAACAGTCTTAAGTGTTTACCTGACAGGTTAAATGTTTATTGTGAAAATGCACTGGGATATAGTTTCATTCCATTTTTTTTTATTCTCGACATCACTGCTTCAGTAGTCGATGCTTGTTTGTTGCTTGGTTCCATGATTGTTGTTGTTGTTTGATTCAACTTTGAAAAGTTGAGGTCCTGCAGTTGGACATCTTTGACTTTGCAAGCTGTTGGACCTGTTATTGTGGCTTCTATTTTTTGGGTCTCACCTCTTGTCATCCCTCGCTGACGGGTAAGTTTCCCTATTGTTGTTTTTCAATGGTGGGGGTCCCTGCCTCCAAATTTTGTTGAAGACCATCTTTGTTTGTGCTCTTAATTTTTATTCCTAGAAACCATGCATCTTCATATGTTGGTTGTGACATTCATAGCTATTTGGAAAATTTCAATGTGAAGGGGTTCTCAAAAAGTAGTTCGAAGATATTAGAAGAGGGAACCATCAGTCGGGGTGTAAACGTAGGAAATGCTTTTATTCTGTGCGTCGAAAAAATGCATCCACCTATTGTCTTTCTGCAGAGTAAATTTATGGTGTTATTTATTTGCGTTGTTTCTTTTGTTTGGTACCCAGTTTCGGGCTTGTAGTTTTCCTATTTTGATTTCCTTTTTTTTTTGGGGTGCTATTATTTTTCTCCCCATTTTCTCTGTTTTTAGACGAAGTGAAAGTATTTAACAAACAAATTCAAAATTAGAGTTGAAAATATGGAATAAGTAATAGAGGTTGAGTCATATGAAATAGATACATAGTCCATTATACATGGAAGCATCGACATGGATTTGCATAGAAACGAGATCAGAGTAGGCAAATATCCTCTCTCAATATCTTCGGGTTCTTTCACACCCCTACACTTGCATATGACCGTGGCTATGACCAAACACCAAGACAACCACCATGTGAAATCCTCTGTAGTGGCAAACCTCTGAAATTCATGATCCAACGTCACATATCCTTAGGGATTTTGATGACCCTAATTTATTTCGGGACTTCGGCATTCGGGAGTTTCAAACATTCCTACACATTTTCCCTCTAAAGTACTCCATACCCAGAGTTACATATCGAACACAACTCATCCCTTCTGATCGACGGTTATTAACTTCTTCGGGACTTCGGTGTTCAGGAGTTCCGATCACTCTAAATATTTTTCCTCTAAAGTACTCCATACTCAAAGTTCCAAATCAAGCACCACGCATCCATATAAATCAACATCTTGGGTCCAATTCGGGACTTCAATGTTCGGGAGTCCCACACGCTCACACCACCTTTTCTCTTGGAGTGATTTCACCCAAATTCAACGATCTATCGATGCACGTCTCCTTCAAATCTATAATCATGATTTACTTCAGTAATTATCAACTCTCGTGACCTCACCTTCCTCCTAAGTGGATATCTTCAGAAATAGAAGATTTGTTGACACCTGTCCTCAGTTGATTGACGACTCAAATGAACTCCGGCTCTCTGATCTTCGGGAGTTCTTGTTCAACACCTCCCCTTTTTTCCCGGAGTGACATTCCTCCGAAGTGTAGGATCTAACAACACATGTCGCTTTAGCTTGGATGGCTCATATATGCTTATGATGTTCGATCTTTGGGAGTGTGAACCTCCCCACACTCACTTTCTTCCGGAGCGTTTACACCTGAAGTCGACGATCTGTCGACGTGTGTCTCCCACAGATCCATGGCTGCAAATCACTTTGGCTCTTCGAGCTTCGGGAGTCTCAACCTCTCCACATTCACTTTCTCCCACAGTGATTACACCTGAATTCGAGGATCTACTGGCATGTGTCCTTTCTCTCAAATTGACAGTACATAAAGAATATGTTACTACATGTATTTCCAAAGGAGCTCATGAATATCCACCTAGAAACTTTTATAGGTCCGATGATCATGATCCAACCAATACCGATGTGTTTGTCGATTGACGATTCACAGTGATTGTGGGGCCCCAACGTGTGCACTCTTTATCAGAGATCCCAACCTCCACAATATGAAAAGTACTTTCCCAACTCAGGTCTAATCGGAGTCATTGATCTTCTAGCCTGAAGAGATCAACGACATTGGTGAATTGCGGGCCACGAACTAGCGTGTCCGCTTATTTTACCTTCGGGCTCTACAATGATTCCCCACCATCGATCCACATTCAAAGATCAACGGTTCACAGTGATTGCGGGTTCCAATATCCACAATCTGGGAAGTTCTCGCTTGACTCTGATATAATCTTAGTCGTTGATCTTCCATTACCATTGAGATCAACGATGTTGGTTGATTGCGCGCCATGAACTAACATGTCCTCTAATTTCACCTTTGTGCTCCACAATGATTCCCAACCATCGATTTAATCAAGCAGATGGTGTTTGATTCATTAACTCCAATGGGTATTTGAGTCAATCTGACGATCGAGATGGATTCTCCTCCCGATAAAAGGCTCGCATCCATCTCTATTGTTAGGATCTTAAGTAATCTATGACTCTTGTTACTTTGGTAGTTTGGCTAACTTTGATTATCGTGAAATTTGATATCTCAGAGCTTCAATCTCCCAAAGTTCTGAAACCTTCATGAGCTAACTCATTTTACCGCAGGGTTCCAAGACCCAGGTCACATGGAATTATAGATGACTCTTGGGATATGAACTCTTCTCTTAGTCGAGTTTTTCGTTAAGGAATTGGGAGTGAGTTCAATATATCTTATACTACTGGTATGAAGGAAACGCCTCCCTAACGCATATAACTTTAAGCTATGAAACAGGGCAAGGTAAACTTGTGAGGTTACCCAAATGGTAGGAGTGCCAAGAGGTTTAGTCTGACTGTGGAACTGTGTTGTAATTCCCTGGAGAAATTCCTTCGAGGAATTAAACTGGAGCATATGGAAAATCAAGAAGAAGCATAAGTTCTCAAGGGAACAAACACATACTCATACCTTAATCGTTTCAATACATAAACCATTTATAGACATTTAAATACATGCATGCATCCATTATTTCCAATTCAAAGCACAAGGTATGAAAACACTTATCATAACCATAAGGCGTGATGTGACTGTTGAAAGGGGTGCTCGTTTCCACCCAACCATAGGCTCAGTCACTCCTATTGTCCTTACCATTGGCCACCCCCAAGATTAGACCATGATGCTTTGATATTCAATCTCTTTCTTCCAGATCAACAAAAGTTAGGGACGAAGGTTACTCTTCTTCTCCTAGTACATAAATAGATAGGGATGAAGGTTACTCTCCTTCTCAGACTTGGTCTCTATTTCTTGCAATCAGAACTCACTTTCCTCTTTCAGTCCTTCCTCAGACTCGAGAGATTAGGCTCTCATATCTGCACTCTTCGTAGATCTACTTCCCTAACCCACACACTTTCCTTTCTTACCCTTTCTAGCAAGATTGTGTGTGGCCAGAATTCTCGGTCCATGGTCAGGTCTAGAAGCCTTACAGATGGGCGGTATGCCCCATGCTCTCATTAATTCTTGAGGAGGTCTTCCCATCTACCATCATGACTATAATTCATTCTTGGATCAGAGGTTTTTTCTAATCCTAAGAAGTTAAATCCAACAAAGTACTAGTTCAATGGAGGTTAACGCTTCCACCACATTTTCTTATCATTTGTGGTCTCTCTTAGCACATCCCATTTCCAACAATCATGCAACACGTATCCATTTTCTATTAAAATAACATAATTTACATTCATCAACCTTTTATACAAAGGTCCAACAAATCAAACATTCACACCTTTGAGTTTGCCATAGTTCCTTGGCCAATATAGTTATATTTACAAAATGGGGGAAACAGGGTGTTACAACCGGCCAATGGCCCCACGTTCTAAACCAGGCCTACTTTATTACTTAAAAAATACATCCACCGGAGCTCAGTAGAAGGTGTGTGTCGGTGTGGTCGAGAATGCAGTTCGAGGTAGAGTACTTAGCATTTATTGCAGGTTGCAGGGCACAAAAACCGTGACAGAATTCTTCTTGGGCTTGGGAGTGCCAAAGTCGTATCGAGGTGTGGATACAATCATTTTTGCATAATTCGATGCCACAAATTCAGTGGTGTTTTTTTGTTTTCTAATCTAAGAAATACTTTTGCAACTTGATTTCAGCATGAGGTATACTTATGTATTTTGTTGAGTTAATGAAAAAGATTACCCATTTTAGAGCAGGACTCGGAGACGTAGTCCACCAAGTACAAACTCCATTATTAAGTTTTTTTGTTCAGATTTGATGCTTATGTCCATTCATTATTGATCTTTTCCTTTTTTAATGGTGCACTTTAATTTATGCTCATTTAATGAAATTCTTTATAAGTCACTCGATGAAAAGATCTTGGATCAATATCCCTCAAAGTGACTTCAAGAAATATTTTAATAATATTTCCATTGGCTTAATACCCCATATATTAGCTCCCTTCCTAGACCCTTATCTCTTTTTTCATTTATTGGATTTTATCCCCCAATACTCTTTCCATCAGGATGGTCTATAGTAGTGATTATTTTTCATTAAATTTAGAGTGAATTTAGATAATACAAAATAGGTTCATTGCCCCAAAACATTCTTAGCTCACTAGCCTCTATGCACAACTATAATTACATTTTAGTAGGGTTTTTTCCTAGGGTTATTACATTCCCCTTCCACTTATTTATGCATTGTCCTCAATGCAAAATATACATATATACACATTTACAATCAAAATTTCAGAAGTTTACAAAAATATGTGGGTATTATTCCTACATAACATCTTAATGTTCCCAAGTTTCTTCTTCCGCAGCGTATCAGGTCCATTGGACCTTTACTATAGTTATGACTCGATTCCGGGGCTGCTTGGTTTTCCAGTCTAAAATGCATGCTGGCTGTACTTGGAATCATCCCTCAAGCTCTACCTTAACAACATTCCAATCAATTACATGATTAGTATCAAGAACATACTTGTTGAGTAAGGATACATGAAAAACATTGTGAATACTCATGGATTATGGTAATACAAACATATAAGATACATGAACAATTATTTCCATCACTTTGAATGGACCACAGTAACGTGTTGCTAGTTTTGAGAACTTCCCAAACCTTAGGGAACTTTTCCTTTCTTTTTCTTTTTAAAATTATGTGATCGCCCACTAAGAATTTTCTGGGAGTTCTATGTTTATCATCATAACATTTCTACCTATCCTGGGAATATTTCAAATTTTGTTTTATCTTCACTATTTTCTCCTCCATCTCCCTGAGTAAGTTTGTCCCAACTACTTTCCTATCAATTGGATTGTCCCAACTTACTGGTGTGTTGCATCTTCTTCTATAAAGTTCCTCAAATGGAGTCATCTGTATATATGCTCAGTACCCATTGTTATAAGAAAAATCAACTAGGTGTAAATAATCATCCCATTTTGAGGGCTTGTTCATGACATACATTCTCAACATGTCCTCTATTACCTAATTGAATCTCTTTTTTTTTCCATATAAATTAGGGTGATAAGTTGTGTTGAAATTTAAATGTGTTCCCAATCCTTTGAATAACCCCTTCCAAAATTTCGATGTGAACTTGGGGTCTCTTCCATACATAATTGCTTTTGGTATACCAGGAAGCATGTCTAGTTCCTTCAAGTAGATATCAACTATTTTGGTTTCCTTGTGAGTTAACATTACAGGAATAAAATGGGCATCTTTGGTAATCTTGTCCACAACTACCTTAATTGAATCATGTTGTTTGGAAGTCCTTGGAAGTTTAGTAATGATGTCCATGGTTACCACTTCCCATTTCCACTCAATAATGGGAAAAGGTTGTAGAAAACTAGTTGGGTGTTTGTGTTTTGTCTTGAATTTTCGACATTTAAGACACCTAGCAATGAAATATGCAACCTCCTTTTTCATACCTGGCCAATAATATTTATTTTTGATAGTTGCAATTTGCTTTTGGTAACCCGGGTGCCTAGCATATGGTACTTTATGCATTTGTATTAATAGCAGGTTTTTCAACTCGTGGCCATATGGCACATAAAGTTTTCCCTTGAACATGAGGATTTCATATCCCCTTAGCTCATAATTCTCCAATTTCTGTTACATTTTACCTTGTTGTAACATTCTTTCTATTTCCCCATACATATAATCTAACTTTTCAGCCTCTAAAATTATGTTTTCAAATCACATTTTCACATGCTAATGGTTGTAGCATGCATTTCATGCACTCTTTTGTTGAGTGCATCAACTACCTTGTTCTCTTTACCTTTGATGTGCTTAATATCAAAGTCATATTTGTTGAGGAATTCTAGCCATCTGATTTTCTTGACAATCAGGTTGGTTGTTCGAACAAATATTCCTGGCCATTGTGATTTGTTCTCAACTAAAACCGCTTTCCCATGAAGTAGTGCCTCCACATATTCAAGGAATGAACCATATCTTCCAACCCTAGATTATGAGTGGCATACAATTTCTCATGTTATTTCATCTTCCTTGATTCATAACATACCACATGACCATTCTAAATAAGGACTCCACCAATCCCTTATTTGCATGCATTGGTGCATACAATAAAATTTTCATAAGGATCAACAATTTTCAAGATGGGTGCACTTGTGAGTAATATTTTCAAGTGTTGAAATTTTGTTTCACACTTAGATGTCCATTAAAATTTCACACCCTTCTTCTGTAGAGATGTCATTAGGTGTGCAATTCTAGAAAACGCTTCAATAAAACTCTTATAATAACCTACAAAAACCATGAAGGACCTCACCTCAGAGACATTTCTTGGTGTTGGCCATCCTTCGATGGATTTAATGTTTTCCAGATCTACTACTATCCCTTCCTATGATATGATATGACCCAAATAATTAATTTTCCTCTGATAGAAAGAGAATTTTCTCAATTTGGCACAATTTTATGCTCTCTCAACCATTGGAGCACCCTCCTCAACTATTGCTCATGCTCTTCTTGAGATTTGGAATAAAAAAGAATTTCATCCAGAAAGACAATGACAAACTTATGCAAGTATTCTATGAAAATACCATTCATTAAACACATGAAAACAACTGGCACATTCGACAATACAAATGACACCATTGTGAACTCATAGTGGCCATACCTTGTTTTAAAGGCACTCTTACTAATATCCTCTTCCTTAATTATAACTTGATAGTATTCAGATTTGAGATCAATATTGGAAAATACTTTTTCATCTTTCATTTGATCAAAGAGGTCATTTATCCTTGATAAAGGATATTTGTTATTTATGGTTACTTTATTTAGCATTCTGCAATCAATGTAAAGTATCAAGGTGTCATTCTTCTTTTTCCAAAATAACAGTGGTGCATCCCAAGGTGATACACTTGGACGTATATACCCTTTCTTTAGAAGTTCCTCCAACGACATTTGTATCTCCTTCAACTTGGGTATGCTCATTCTGTATGGATCCTTGGATTTATGGTCTACTCCAATAATTAGATTAACTGAAAAATCAATATCCCTATTCGGTGGTAACCCATGAATTTCTCCAAACACGCTTTGAATTATTTAATGACTGTGTAGTCCTCAATGTTTGGAACCTTATCCATGGGAGCTTCCTCCATGTGAGACAGAAATACTTGGCATCCCTTTCTGAAATGTTTCTTCAACTAGAGGGTTGAAACCTCTCATAGGATTACAGCTCTTGGAATACCATGTACTATTCTCAAGTTACCCTCCTCAACCAAGAAAGTAAAAGATTTATTGTAATAGTCCAGGACAACATGGTGCTTGTCCATCCAATCCATACCAATGAGGTAGTCATAAGATCCCAAGGGTATGATGTTCAATTTGTGTTTCGTATTTATCCCATTCATATCCATTGGGCATGCCTTAAGCATTTCATTAATCTTCCTTTTAGTTTTGGTAGCTAGTTGTACCAACCAAGGTTTTCCAAGTTTTCTTTTTGGAAAATGAAACCTTTATACCATATTAGAATCTATATAACTATGATTGTCTACTTAATCAATTAAAATAGAAATATTTTGATTGTTGATATTACCTTTTACTTGAATCATGTGAGATTGAAATTTTTCCTCCTTGTTTTCCAGGGATGCATAAATTCTAGATACATTTTTTCCCATATCCTCAATCATTCCATCTTGTTGTAAATTGTGAAGAACCCTCACTTTTTCATCTCTATGAGGAAAATCCTAGTACATCTGGTCTCAATTACAACCCCAACACTTTATGGGTTGTTTCCTTGGTATTTGTCCCATGGTTTTAGCCATCCTAGGATGTTTGGAAATTGGTTGTCCTTGGTTATTATTTTTGAAAAATGGGGGTTTGTTTATCTTCTTCCTTTTATCCATTTTACTCTTATGCTTTTCTTCCCAAGTATTTTGGAAACTTGGTCTTCCTCTATGATGATCATAGAGACATTTATCTCTCGGTATGGCTTCTTCCAACATCTTGGGGTCATCATACTATAGTTTATTATTGATAAAGGATGGAATCCCACATAGGTATCTCTGAATTTTAACTTGTTCAACTTCGATAAAAGGAACATATTTGAGAATATCTAAGAATGTTCTTTCATACTCGTCAATGGTCATTCTTCCAAGTTTGATTTCAAAGAATTCTTTCATTTTCCTATCATAGTAGTGCTTGGTTAAATATTTCTTTTCAAAATATCTCTTAAGCTCCTTCCAAGTAACCTTATTCTCATTAATGTGTTTCACTTGTACCAAATGATCCCACCTCATTGATGCTTTTCCTTTAAGTTGATAAATTTACATTCTCCCTTCTACCTGAGAGGAATAGTTATGTAGATGAAAGTATTTTCTCATACCCAACATCTAGGTCTCGACATCCTCATCCTTTTTGAGCTCACAATCGAAAGCAGGAGGATTAATCTTATTCATCTCTCCTTGTAGCTCATTTTTCCTAGTTTTCTTCTTATGCTTCCTAACAGGGGACGGGATTGAAATACTACATGCTCTCCTAGCTCACTATTTAGGAGAGTGTTGATGGTGTCTATCATTACTCCTCATCTCACTTCTTCTGTCACGATACTTATGCCCCCTTTCCTTGCTAGAATCTGAATCCTTATCCATTTTCTTCTTTACTTTTAATAGGCTCTGTAACATATTGATGTTGAAATCATATTGTTGTTCATTTCATTTTCTAAGCCACTCATTATCTGCTTGATAACATCGTACATATTTTTGCAGATTCTTCATGATTTCCACAAAGTATATGCTTTCTTCTTTTCCTTTTTCATGTCCATTGGATTTAGTTCTTTCATTGACCATGTTGATTTAATTCTCCCTAACTTCCTTTGCATGGTTGTAACTCCTATGCGCATATTCCCAAACTATCATGGATTTGGTCTCTGTTTTGGTTTATACGCTCTTAATTCTGCAAAATGTGCAGGTAGTAATATTTTTTAGACAAAAATAAAATAACAATTTTGTAATTAATAAACTCATATTAACGTTAATACATCAGTCCTATAACTGATATCTAGCCCACCCAGGCCTAGTGTTGAAACTGGAGACATGATACCACTTTGTAACGTCACTCGACCCCCCTAGTTCTCATTTAGGCTAATGGGGTGTCAAAAATTCAATTCTTCCAATTAATTTATTTCTACAAGTAGACCTCGTAGAATAATTCTTCCCATCGATAGCTTTCCAAAGACTATACTTTTTCTCAAAATGGAGCTCTAGATCAAGATTTACAGCCTTTCAAATTTTATGGGCCTTCTACCCTCAATTCCACCTTAATGGCATGTGGAATGCATGTGGCACCTTGGTACACATGTCACTTTATGTGGCACTAACGTTGCACAGACATGGAAGCTGATGTGGAAGCTACCACTTGTCTCCTTGGCTATCATCATATTTTCCTTCAAGATAAACAACTCAGATCTATTCGTAGTCCTTCTATACCATCGAAGTTACCCTAGTCTGGCAATGTACATACTTCCAAATCTAATGATCCTGGAGGTCAATAAATCAATGGCCCAACCCACGTCAGGGTTCTAACTAGCATGAGGGTTAACGATCTACCTTTTACCTTTGAACATTCCTCTATGGGATCCACATTAAATCGAATATTGGCATTATTCTTGCACACACTGTGATCAACGTCCATATCTCCTTTCAGTGTCATACTTCGAACCCTTTAGAGTGGTAATCCAAACCATTTAGAGTGGTACTCTAAAACCTTCAGAGAAGTAATATGAAATGGTCAACTCCCCTCCTAGGCTCACTTATGTAGAGTCATACATGGAATCCAAATTGGTTCTCAGGATGCATGTCCCTACCCAAAACCATCACATGTATTGACACATGGCGCTCGGACCACATCACTTCTCACCTAGAAAGTTCCATAACACATTTTCATGTGGCACAATAGCCACCTGAGACATGAACTGACATGGCATACACATCATCGTTGACCACTAGCACATCCTACCATATGTTGACACATGTCCTTTGCGTATATGTTAGATGACATCAACCATGTCAGCGTGATGTCACCTTCCTCCTAGCATTGTCCAAATGAGACCCACAAAGATCTACGATCAAGATTCAATTGGGCTCCAATTGATGACCATGATTACTCCTCAAAGTCTTACCTTTCGATTACTTTCAGTGCAGTGGACCAAAATACCTTGAAGGACCCACTACGATGGATGGTCATGATCACTCTAAATATTTCTTCAATTTATTGACAACTTTGGTCAATTTGGAGTCTTGTCCGAACCTAACCATGAGCTACTACGATGGCACTCTCCACGATCAATGGTTGAGATCATTTGGATCCAATTGATGTAATGATTTGGACCCTCATGCAAGCTCTCATACACGAGGGATGCGAAAAATGGCCAAGATTAATTCGTTGTGTCAAAATGTACGATTGTGATTCCTTTCGGGAAAAGCATGAGATTTCATAGTTTTAATAGTCTGCTTCAGGATTTAGACGTTTTCAGGTCTCCCTTGTTTAATTTATAAGGCTTATCAAGCCTTCAAGATCATCTTCAATCCTTCTCTAACGACTAATCCTCTCATACCTCACTTTTTTACATGGATAACATACTTAGTGACCTATCCATACAAGGGTCAGGTGTAATCAACCCGAGTTGTGCAAGCTTTCACAAATTAACAACTATGAAACCTGTATATTATATGGAATACTTTGCATACAAGAAAGAGTTTAAAATATCTCAACAATATGTATATATATCAATTTATATGCAAATAAACATGGTACAAAACATGTATTGATTACATAATATATGCTCATGTATAGATTGTACAGTCCTAGGTATTTTGGCAACAAGTATGCAGAAGTATAATTCCAAAAATACATTACCCATATTTAAAAATGCATAATTACAATATGGAATATACATGAAAATTAATCCATGACTACATTTCCTATACAATTTAATAGTAGTATGTTTAAATATAAATAACACAGCAAATACCCCTCAAGGATTACATAATCATTTTCATAGTAAATATACAACACATGATTACATCAGCATTCAAATAGTAAATTTAACAAATACATGGTGTACATTTATCTGATACAAATAGCCACCAACTGCATGGAGACCTTCGAATTTTCTCCCAGCCTTAGGCTCTGCCACCCACAAAATGACCCTAGATCACCCTCGAGTTGGGGCTTAAACTCCACTTGGAAAGGAAAACCTATCGAGACAAGGTCTCTCTGCAACAATGTTAATATTTCATCTCAGGTTTCAAGTTTAATAGCCAACCTAAAGTCTCTAATTTCCTCTCATGCTTGTCCCATCGAGGGAATGTACCCCATCGACTGCCCTACTTCCTTTCCAGGATTCAACAAAACGCTAGACAAGAAATATTGAAGTACTATAATTGTATCTCGACAACTTTTGGGAAACAATTACTAGCAATTCTGTCACCTGGAGATAATGCTTATGATACTGAAAACCCACCTCTTCAGCAACACTTATCTCACCTAGAAAAAAATGCACATAGGCCTAACTGCCCTATTCTTCAACTTAATTCCCCTCCAAATCATGCTCCAAGCTTCCTCAATAAAAAATGGAGATGGCAACAAGTACATACAATAGCAGCAGGGATATGGTACAAATGATGGAGAGAAGGACAACATGAACAAGAAATTGAATGAATGATTGAGATCCCCCCAAAATGCACTAAGGTTTGATATATTATTTGCATGTTCATGAAGTGCCACTTGTCACTTATGAAAACTCCCTTGAACCCACTCGATGATTCGTTCCTTTTTTTTTGGAACTTAGGATAAATTGGTAGATCTCTCAAAGGGACTTTAGGAAATATTTTAATAATATTTCCGTTCGTTTAAGCCCCCATGGATTAGCTCCCTTCCTAGACCCTTAGTCCCCTTTCGATTTAGTGGACTTTATCCCCCCTTATTCTATGTATTAGGATGGTCTGCATCAATGATTTAGTGATGTTCACCAAGAATGGACATCTCAAATTCCTTTTGTATTTATATTGAAAACTCTTGGAACATTTCTTTCATACTTCCTCCAAAAATAATGCCATCTACATAAAATACAACAATCAACTAATTTTCTGCTATTGTATTGATGTAGATATTACTGTCAACAATTCCTCTTCTTTTTTTTGTAAATACAAATATTGTATTACCTTGCTTTAGAAAAAATCACACATGTCTGAGTATACAATATAGTATTCCATTTGTTCTTCCATCGCTGTGGAAACAAGAATGCATGGACAATACAATTGCTCATTGTTCATAAACCTTAAAAAAAAATACAAATGTCAACAAACAAACATGGGGACTTTCCACCTATTCTGCTACAAGCGTGGAAATTATAACTGGCAGTGAACTAAGTGCCCCAGGCAACTATTGATATAGAACCAGAGTTTGTGGTGTGAAAAAAATTTAACATTTAGACCAGAGAAAAAAAACTGTAAGAACACTAGACATGAGGCGAACCCGGGATTTCATCCTGGCGAAGTCGGAAGATGAAAAGATGGCAACAAGTTAGGCATCGACATTTCTAAAGCTTGCTTGACAAGGATTCATATAGGACATCCAAACACTTTTTGAGGGTGCGTTGGTGGTGATTTTTCTCTACCAAATCCTTGTGCATATCGAAGATCAAGAACAAGTGGTCTTTTGTAAGCCTACAAGAGCTTGGAGCCGAGTGAGCCTATACTTCAGATTCATCATCATCCTTGTTTGTTCCAATGTCTTCATCAATGGTAGTAGCGGAGAAATCCGTGGTAGGGTCCTCTTCCATAGTGGAAGCATAATTTTGTCCCGAGTGTTCCCCCTGAAGAGGGATTTACTCTTCTACAATGCAACATGTCTCACCTGGCTCCTAGAAAGGGTTGGTGGTGCAAGTGGATGACTATTGTTATAAGACAGTTGATGGAAGGAAAGAAAATATTTCCTCCCAGTTGGGTGGAATTTTGTATTCCACCGAAATTCCTCCATGGATACCCTCTATGTTTGAAGGACAGGGCTCTGTTTGAGCCACCTCATACTAATTCTGATCAGAGGAAGGTGAGTGGTCTCAGATTCCACCTGGGATGAGAGCTAAAGAGGATGGTCTTGGGTGTTTTTTCTTTCCAAACCATCTATAATAGGTTGGCCCTCACCGCAACTTACCTCTCTCACGAGGCATGGATAAGAAGAGCACATGGAGAATGGACTCAATAGTGGTGTGAGAAGGAGACAAAGGGTGGAATGTCAGGGCATGGAACAAAAAAATCAAAATAATAACATGAAAAATGGTTGAATGCTTGATATAGAACCCCCCACAGGTTGATAAGACCAGGAGGACAAAGGAGTTGATGAATCTAGTATCCATTAGTGCATGAGTAATGGCCATTATCTATTTTGTATTGATGTTGAGGAGCCAGGCCCGAGTATCCATTAAGAACAAGAACACTAAACCTTGACATTCATATAAACTAGAAATCATGACTGGACATGGGAGGAGGGTGGTGACGAGGGGATTTAACTACCCTCGTACCTGCCCCAGCCTATGACGTGTGTATTCCAAGTGTCACCCATATGGGGAGAGGCAATCCTGCAGAGCCAGTTCTTGGCACTCCTATAGAAGTTGTGAATCCTTATGGTCTAGGGTGTTGATGATGAGGAGCTCTACCTAAGTATTGACACCCTCATTGGCTAGTCGGTCTTCTACTTTTTTGGCCTCTCATTTAATGTGTGAGAGGATGAGAGTAATGGGAGGAATTAGTGATTCTTGTAGAAGAGAGAGGGGACCTCTGTGGCACCAGCTGAGTGTGATTTTTCCGGGTCTGATCCTTGGATAATTTTTGTGGCCAATGATATGATGACTTTATAATATATTTCTACTATTAGGGGATGAAAATTAAGGATTAGAGCTAGTTGGAGGCCTTTTATGAGGCCCCAACTCTCATATGAGTTGTTCGTATCATTCCCCAAAAAACCTGCTCTGAGGTGATTGATTTTCTTTGTGCTGTCTCTGATAACTGCTCCATAGCCTGTTGGTTTGGGATTTGCCTTGGAAGCTCCATCAAAATTCATCTTCCAAAATACTTTTGGGAGGGAACCTTCAAAAGGTGGAGCATCAATATGGATGGGCACAAGGATTGGAGAGAAGAAGAGTTATCTTTGGGGTGATTGTCTTCTAGGAAGTGAAAATATTGGATTATGGAGGGGCATCAGGGATATCCTCTTAAGTCCAAGTCTGAATTTGAATTATTTCCCAAATGCTTATTGTAGGTTTGTCCCATATATCAAAGAGGTGAGAGGTTTGAGAGTGGAATATGCATTGATTTCTCTCGCTCCAAAGATGCCAAATAATAAGACCGGGCATAAGTTTCCAGATTTTGTTTAGAAGTGGGATTTTGTAGTCCCCAGATCCCCAATTCCTTATAGTGTTGGGAATGCTAGTTATGTCATGTCTTGTTTTCCTAGTGATTGTTGTGTCTTGGTCCCATATATGATTACTGACTTGACATTGGTTAAATATATGTTCCATGGTTTCTTACTATTGGTTGCATAAGTGGAAAATGGAGGGCCCAATGAAGCCCCGTTTGCTGAGGTTATCCCATGTGAGGAATCTATTCTATACCAGGAGCCAAAGAAACGTGGAGACCTTTGGCCAAGACTTAATCTTCCATATTATGTGCCAAATGTGCTATTTTTCCTGATTTAGGAAGTTCTCTTGAATCTAATAGACCTCCTTGATTGTCAAAGTACATATCGTGGAATATCCCCAACGGAGGATTTCTTTGTCTGTGCTTATATGGATTTTCCTATTTCCCATTGTTTCTAGCAAAGGTTGCATCTCAAAATTTCCTGGTAGATGGAGATCTTGATGAATCACTTTCCAACAGTGCTAGGGGGTTTGGTGTTGGATATTAATCCAGGGATCAAATACTTTGAGGTCTCTTAACTATGGAAGGTAGGTTTGGTAGGGAATTAGGTTGTCGAGTGATTGCAAGGGAGGGATTTGCTTCTAGGCGTCTGTCCAGAATTGAGCACTTTGTCCATTTCTAACTTCCCAGAAGGTGTTCTTTTGGATGAGTGGGTGATTGCACTAGGTTGAATTCCAAATATTAGAGCCATGGATCTGATCGTTGAGCCTTATGAGTTTCTCTTTTTGTAGATAGGGGGTATATCTATTCCTCCAAATTTTCCCCAAGAGTTTATGAGGATATTTGAGCCATAACCACCATATTTTCACTTCCATGACACTGTTGAGTTTCCTTAGATCAAAGAGCCCTAAGCCCCCTAGAGCCATGGGTTTACAGAGCTTATCCCAACTGACCAAGGTCCATGTTATCCCCTATTTGTGGCCATGCCAAAGGAATTTTTGTTGAAGATTTATTATGATATTTAAGACTATTTTTGGAGCTTCCAAAGATGAAAACGTGTAGGTCGAGATGGCTTGAAGTACTGATTTCAGGAGGATGATCCTCACAGGGATATTAAGGGTTTTGAAGGTCTAGGAGATGAGGTTGTTGGAGATTGAGAGGATAAGGGAGTTCCATGAGGTATTACGAGATACTGAGTCCATCAAGGGTAATCCAAGTTATTTAGATAGAAGGGAGCACCGAGAGATGTTAAGGAGGTGGGAGATGTGTCTTTTGTACTGTTGTTGGCATGTTGAAGAAGAAGAGTTGTGATTTCTCCATATTAAAGGTGGTACCAAAGGCATCACTAAAGTCTAAGAGTATGGTGTGGAGTTTGGTAGCTTCCATGATAGTGGGGGTGTTCAGGAGAAAGGTGTCCTCAACAAACTAGTTGTGATGAGTTTTCGGTTGGAGCCCGTGAATAGAGAGACCTTGTAGGGTGCCATTAGAGATTGAGGTAGAAAAATATTTCCCTAAAACTTTGGCCATGATCACAAAGAGAAAATGGGAGAGTGGGTCTCCTTGGTGGATTCCTCAGGTGAGGGAGAAAGGCCTGGAGGGGATACCATTGACTAAGATAGAGAAAAAGGCAGAGGAGGTGAGTTTCATGATCTAGTCTATCCAACCCATACTGAACCCAAAGCCTAAAAGGATGGATTCCATTCATTTCAAGCTTAGTTTATCAAATTATTTAGAGAGGTCAAGTTTTATGATCATACCTAGAGTACGTGTAGTCTTGAGTGAGTGGATGATTTCATGCACCAGGATTATGATGTCCATGATATGTTGCCCCTCCACATAACCTGACTGTTCCTTGGAGATGATGCAAGGGAGTATGGGTTTGATCCTGAGATTTATGACTTTTGTGATGATCTTGTATATGACATTACATAGCCCAATCCATTGAAATTGCTTTGGATTGGTGACACGCTCTTCTTTAGGGATCAGGGTGAGAAATGTGGCATTAAGAGCTGATAGAACCTTATTTGAGGTTATGGATTCCTCCACTAGTGTCCAAACCTCTTCTCAAACCATTCACCAGCAGTAATGGAAGAAATAAGTGGTAAAACCATCTATCCGAGGGGTCTTACCTAGTGGAATTTCCTTGATATCCTGATCAACCTCTTACATGATCAGTCTCATGAGGGATTTACTCTCTTCTATGGTGATGAGGGTGGGGATATGCTGAGTGATTCTTCTGATGGTTGGCATTTTATCAAAAGGGATTCATAGAGAATCTCTTTGTAGTAGGTAACTGGCTCTTCTTCAATGTATGCATGGTCCAGTAGAGTGTTTCCCTGTGATTCCTAAAGATTTGTAATGAATTTGATGTACCATATGTGGATCATGGAGTGATGGAAGAACTTCGTATTTTTTTCTCCCTCCTTTAGCCATTGAACTCGAGATTTCTGCTTCCAAATAATCTCCTCCTGTTTGTGTCTTTCTGCAAGTTGCTTCTTTAGAGTCATTTCCTCCTGTAGCAAGGCTTCTGAATATCCTAAGACAATGGAATCTTGTTGAACCTTGTCCAAACGTTGTTCAAGGGCCTTTTTTGCAAGGAAAATGTCCCCGAAAACATTTTTATTTTAGTATTGGAGATGTAGTTTAAAATTTTTCAGGTGCTCTTGGAATTTGTACATCCACGTGCCAATCTTAATTTTTTCATTCACCCACCAAGTACGGGAAAGTTTTGAGAAGTTCGGGTGGGTTAACCATAATTTATCAAATCAAAAGGGTTTGAACTTTGGTGGTGTTGTTGTCTCTACCCAAAGCTAGACTGACCAGTGATATGAGTCGACCTTCGGTAGGATGTTCGCCTCAATGATTGGGCCTTCAAGCATTATGTTTTTCGAAATTAGAAGACAATCTAGGCGACTTGCAATGTGTTGGGTTCCTGCTCTCTTGTTGGTCTAGGTATAGGGGCCATTCCTTATCTCTATGTCAATTAGATTAAGGCTATATATAAGGTGGAAAAACTTGTTACTGTCCTAGTCTAGGCATTTTAGACCCCCACTATTTTCCTCTAGGGTGAGGATGATGTTGAAATATCCTCCCAAGATACATTGTTATTGTCCTCTTAGTTTGTTAATGTAGGAAATATTATCTAAGAAGTGATATTTTTCTTGATTGAGATGAGGGTCGCAGGAATTAGTAATGACTCATGCTTTGCTAGATCCTATTACTCTGTATTTAGCCATGAGCGTTCCCACTGTTGAAAAGGGGGGTTCTAGGATGATTGTGGCTAAATTCTAGAGGATGTATAATCCCCATGCTACATAATTGGAGTCAGCATAGGTGAATTTATAGTTCCTCCGACATCTTTTGAATGTTTCTTCTTCCATATTACCTGCACTTTTGGTTTCCTGAAGTAGTAATATGTCAGGGTTTTTTTATTTAACACAATTTCAAAGAATCCTTTGTTTGGATCTTTCGTTGAGACCTCTAATATTCCAAGTTATGATCTTCATCATATTTGATTGCGGGGAGGATGAAAAAATCCTTCCGAGAGGCATTGTATTTTCCCTGAGTTAATCATGAAATTGCCTACCTATTTGATTAGATTTTGTGCCGACTTATACCCACGTCTTTTTCTTTATTTTTGGTTTCTCTTGGGATCTATATAAAGTTCCAAGTGTACACCTAGGAGAGAGGTGGCTCCTGATGTGGAGTAAATGAAGACTTTGTGAAATTTTTTGAGTTGTTCCACTGGAATGGACTGTAATTATTTCCGGTTGAAAAAATACTCTATCTTATCTATGTCAATGTATTCAAGTTCCTTTTCATCTATATGCATTATGATGTCACCATCATCATGTCTGGGATTTTTCCTGATATTGTGTAAGCTTGGGGATTCTGGCTTGAGATTTGTTCCAAAACTAGCTCAAGGGTTTGTTTATTCTTACCAGTTCCTTTTCCTGGTGCTTTAGTTTTGTGGGGGTTTTCCACCTCCTCTGTGTCATGTATCTTGTGGAGAGCATCAAAGGATTTTCTATTTGGGATCTGCTTGTTTCCTGTCTGCATGGATTTTTTTGATGTGTGCCTCTTGCGTCCCTGCATGTGGGTGAAACCATCTTACTACATTGCCTCTGTTGTTGGTCATGTTGGTGAACTGAGAGGGAAGTCTCTGAAAAGATGCCCATGTTCATGAAATTTTCAGCATCTGAAGGGGATGTGGTCGTAGTCTATGGTATGTGTCCACTCTTCATATTGATACTCTATGGCAATAGATCTTGGTAGGTATTTTGAGATATTCATGTAAACATAGAGTCATTCATAGGAAGTGTATTTTCATTGCTTCATGGCCTCTGAATATTTGACATACCTTCCTAGCGTATTTCCAATTCCTGTCAGGATGTCCTCGAGCCAAAATTCCTGGGGGAGAGAGGATAGGATATCCATACCAGGGCACAAACAAAGTCTTCCTTTTACGTAAAGAGGCGATCTATACAAAACCGCAGATATAATCCAGCTGAATTGTAGAAGTAGGGACCATTTTCAAAAACCCTATCCTTATCCTCCAGGATGTAGAATATGACTGTGAAGCCTTTCAAGCTTATTTGTACTTCATAGTCACCTTTTAGATTCCACCAGTGCTTGATCCTTCTTGGATGGCTAGATCCCTAAATATTTTCCTATCAGAGCGTGGTATTTCATAAAATATGGATGTTCTCCTACCCTTGTGGATTTTATTACATATTTTGGTGTTCTTGGAACTTGTGTTATGCATTTACATAGTACCCAGTTCCAAAATGCCTTTGGATGTGACAACTCGGCTTCCATGTTCATACTTTTCCCAGGGCTTTGTTCTTCTTGTAGCAGGTGCTCTCTGAGGTACGATGGTGGTTCAAAGGAGGGCCATCGGGCCCTGACTCCATCATTATCATTCATGGCATCATTCCTGTATGAGGGCCTTTTCACCCCTCTGTCTGAGGTCATGTTGCGTGGGAAGGACCAACCAAGATCGTGGGTACAGTACTGTGTAGTTTGGTGCAGAGGACGGCTTGATTCCATAGTGGGTAGCGCATGCATCTTGTAGAAACCCTAAATCATGGAAATACTAGAATATATCCCGTAAAAAATTCCTCTTTTGAAGACTTTTTGTTGTATATATTTATCAAATCTTGAATACTAGGCTCTAGGAGCTTGTTTTATCCCATAAATTTATTTCTTTAATTTGCACACATGATCCTTATTTTATGATAATAAGAATCCTTATGGTTTTCATTGTATACGTATTCCTTTAAATTACCATTGATAAAAGTAGACTTGACATCCATTTTATATACTTTGAAGTTATTGAAACATGCAAATGCCAAAAACATTATGATAGCTCCTAGTCTAGCAATCAGGAGAAAGTCTTATTCGAAATCAATACCTTGAACTTGAGAATAGCCTTTACAAACCAATCTTGCTTTACTTCTCATTACTTTCCAATATTCATTCAACTTGTTCCTAAGAACCCACTTGGTTCCAATTACATTTTAGATTTCAGTCTTGGAACAAGTTCCCACCTTTCACTCTTTTCAATTTGATTCAACTATTCTTCCATAGCATCAATCCAATGCTTGTTTTCGTTGGCTTCTGTAAAATTATTAGGATCTATTTTAGATAGCAAGAATGATTTTTCATATCCTGGTGCACTAGGTAGTCTTCTTCTACTTTGAACTACCATATATTTATCACCAAGAATTAGATTTTTTGAATGATTCTTTTGGAGAAATCTAGATGGTGTCCTTGTATCTTGGCATTTTGTTTCTTCTTATTTATTTTCTTCTCCTTCTTCTTATTTTTTTTCTTTGCATCCTAGCTCACCTACTTGAAAATTTAATTGTGTTTTCACATTTAATATTTTGTGTAATGTTGTATTGTAACCTTTGTAACCTTTGATTCTTTATGAATTACCAATAAATATACCTTCATCAGCTCTGGAGTCAAATTTTCCAAAATCCTCATCATCTCTCTTTATGTTTCACTTTCTTCTAAAAACGTTGAAGTATTTAGCTATTATTAATCTACCTTTCCATAATTCATAAGGTTTTTTGTTATTGTTGACTCATATTTTCCCTCTATTCATAATGTAAATTGTGGTGTTGAGTGCTTCTCTCCAAAACCCATCTGATATATTGGATTCATTCAACATTGTTATTTTCATTTCTCGTACAGTTCGATTTTTTATTTTTACCACTCCATTTTGTTTTGGATTTCTTGCGGATTAAGAAATTTATTTTTATCCCACGAGTCTCAAAAAATTCTTCAAATTCATTTGAGATAAACTCACCTCCTTTGTCTAATCTCAAACACTTGATTTTAAAATCAACTTCATTTTCAACCAAAGCTTTGAATGCTTTGAAATTCTCAAAATATTCATTTTTCAGAGCTGCATAAGTTCTTGGTACAATTTTTCCCATATCCTTAATCGTTCCAACTTTTTATACATTGTGAAGAAGCCTCACTTTTTTAGATCTATGAGGAAAATTCTGGTACATATGGTCTCCATTACAACTCCAACATTTTATGGGTTTTTTCCTTGGTCTTTGTCCCATGATTTTAGCCATCCTAGGCTCTTTGGAAACTGGTTTTCCTTGATTATTATTTATGAAAAATGGGGGTTTGTTTATTTTCTTCCTCTGCTCCATCTTACTCTTCTATTTGTCTTCCCAAGCTTTTTGGAAAGTCGTTCTTCCTCTATGATGATCATAGAGACATTTATCTCTTCGTATGGCTTCTTCCAACAATTTGGGATCATCAGAATATATTTTATCGCTGATAAATGATGGAATCACACATAGGTATCTATGAATTTTAACTTGTTCATCTTCGATAAAAGTAACATATAGACCAAAACAAATACCAAATCCATGATAGACTAGGAATATGCACATAGGAGTTACAACCATGCAGAGGAATTTAGGGGTCAATAGATCAACATGGGTAATGAAAGAACTAAATCCAATGGACATGAAAAAGGAAAAGAGGAAAGAATATACTTTGTGGAAACCATCAATAATCTACAAAAATATGTACAAAGTTATCAAGAATATAATGAGGGGCTTAGTAAATCAAATGAACAACAAGATGATTTCAACATCAATTTGTTACAGAGCTTGGAAAAAATAAAGAAGAAAATGGATAAGGAGTCAGATTCTAGCAAGGAAATGGGGAATAAGTATTGTGACATAAGAAGTGATATGAGGAGTAATGATAGACACCATCAACACTCTCCTAAACAGTGATATAGGAGAGCACGTAGTAGTTCAAGCCCATCCCCTGTTAGGAAGCATAAGAATATAAATAGGAAAAATGAGCTACAAGGAGAGACAAATAATATTAATCCTCCTACTTTCGACCGTGAGCACAAAAGGGATGAGGATGTCGATACCTGGATGTTGGGTATGAGAAAATACTTTCATCTGCATAGCTATTCCTCTCAAGAAGAAAGGAGAATATAAAAAATGTGTAATTACTAAACTCATCTTATCATTAATACATTAGTCCTATAATTGATCTCTAGCCCACTCAGGCTTAGTGTTGCAATTGGAGATATGATACCACTTTGTAACGTCACCCGAGCCCCTATTTCTCATTTAGGCTAATGCGGTTTCAAAAATTTGATTCTTCCAATTACTTTATTTCTCCACGTAGACCTCGTAGAATAATTCTTCTCATCGATATATTTCCAACGACTATACTTTTTTATCAAAACAGAGATTTGGATCAAAATTTATAGCCTCTCAAAGTTTATGGGCCTTTTACCCTCAATTCCACCTTAATTCCATGTGTAATTTGTGTGGCAACTTGGTACAAATGTCATTTGATGTGGCACTGACGTCGCAGAGACATGGTAGCTGATGTGGAAGATGCCACTTGTCTCCTTGGTTATCATCATATTTTCCTTCAATATAAACAAGTCAGATCTATTCATAGTCCTTATATACCATTGGAGTTACCCTAGTCTGATGACGTACATACTCCCAAATCTAACGGTCTTGGAGGTTAATATATTAGTGACCCAAGCCATGTCGGGGTTATAACTAGAATGAGCGTTAACAATCTTCCTACTACCTTTAAACATTCCTCTGTGAGGTCCACGTTAAATCAACGACTGTCGATCTGCATGCACACACTCTGATCAACATCCATATATCCTTTTGGTGTCATACTGCGAACCCTTCAGAGTGGTACTCTAAAACCTTCAGATTAGTACTCTGAAATGGTCAACTTCCCTCCTAGCCTCACTTACTTAGAGACCTACATGGAATCCAAGTTGGTTCTCATGACACATGGCCCTACCCAACTCTGCCACCTGGCTTGACACATGGCACTCGGGCCACATCACTTCTCACCCCAAAAGTTCCATAAAATATTTCCATGTGGCACAATAGTCACCTGTGACATGGACTAACATGGCATACATGTCATCGTTGACCACTAGTTTATCCTACGAGGTGTTGACACATGTCCTTTGCATATCCATTGGATTACATCAACCATTTTAGTGTGATGTCACCTTCCTTCTAGCCTCATCCAAATGAGACCCAAAAATATTTATAGTAAGGATTCAGTTGGGCTCCAACTGATGACAAGGATTACTCTTCGAAGTCTTCCCTTTGGAGTATTTTTAGTCTAGTGGACCAAAATACCCTGAAAGACCCACTACAATGAATGGCCATCATCACTCTAAATATTTATTCAATGTATTGAGAACTTCAATCAATTCGGATTTGTGTCCCGACCTAACCATGATATACTCCGATGGCACCCTCCACGATCAATGGTTGATATCCTTTGGATCCAATGGATGCAATGATATGGACCCTCATGCAAGCTCTCATACGTGAGGGACTACAAAAAATGGATAGGATTAATTCATTGTGTCAAAATGTATGATTGTGATTCCTTTTGGGAAAAGCATGCTATTTCATAGTTATAACAGTTAACTTCAAGACTGAGACATTTTCAGGTCTCCCTTGGTTAATTTCTAAGGATTATCAAGCTTCAAGATCGTTTGCAATCCTTCTCTAATGACTAAATCTCTCATACCTCACCATTTTACATGGATAATTTACTTAGCGACCTATCCATACAAGTATCGGGCATAATCAACCCAAGTTGTGCAAGGTTTCTCTAATTAACAACTATGAAACTCGTATATTATATGGAATACTTTGCATACAAGAAAGAGTATAAATTATCTCAACAATATGTATATATAGGAATTTATATGCAAGTAAACATGGTACAAAACATGTACTGATTACATAATATCTGCTCATGTATAGATTGTACAGTCCTAGGTATTTTGGCACCAAGTATGAAAAAGAATAATTCCAAAAATCCGTTACCCATATCAGAAAATGCATAATTCCAATAGGGAATATACATGACAATTAATCCATGACTACAGTTCCTATACAATTTAATAGTAGTATGTTGAAATATAAATAACACAACTGATGTAGGAGCATCGACAACACATCAAGCGAGCCAGCGCGAGAGCAGAGGACAGCTAGACAGCGCCAGCACAAATTTTGAAACACCTTGATATTGTTGCGCCAAACATTAATGTGTAGAGTTAATGAAGCACACTTGTACATTGAAATTGACCTTGAGCAGATAGCTCACGTCCTTAGGTAGATAGTCGGCATTTAAAATAGTTAATGCTATTAGGTAGGAATTTAATTGTAGATTTGATAGCTTTAGAGTCGAAGAGGGAAATGAGATATAGACACCCTCCTTTGTACATTGTAACATTATTCTGGATTATCATTGAGAACATTCAGGAGAGCAGAGAAGAGAAGTGTATGTAGAACCTCCATGTACAAACATTGAATTAATAGAAAAGCTTTGATTCAATTCCATGGCTGTGTTATTCTCCATGTATTGATGATATTATGCTCATGAATGTTTTCTTTTTGTCATGCATTTTCTTTTATATGTTGTGTATGTGATTTCATGGTTGGAGTGAAGTCTGGGAGGACAAGGAGTTAGTTTCAATTGTTTCTCTATCTTGAACCAGAAGATTCCTGCAAGGAGTGCAGTTGAATTGTCCGCAAGGAGTGCATGACTGCAGGGTTCAGATAGAGGAAACTTTTGAAATAAGTTCTCAGAAGTGAAGATTTGGCACCGAAGCTATGCAAGGCGTGAACAGGCTAGACGAAGACTCAGAGTTGCGATTTTGAGCAAAGAGTTGAAGGATTTCTATTGCAGGAGTGCACAGGATCAAAGACTTCATCACTTAGTCGTGATTGAAGATTTTCCGCAAAGGGTGCGTGCAAGGAGTTCTTCCTGAGGGATTTGAAGTCGCGAAGATCAGGAGAGATAAACCTTTGGATTCGTCGAAGGACTGCACAGAGAAGTTGTGCTGGAAATGTTCGAGCAAGTGTTGGAAACTTGCGTGCAGTTGGATAGGGCTTCGTAGAATAAGTGCTTGTTCCAATTTGAAATTTGAACGGACCGTCGGAAATTCTCCGAGGAGAAGTCGCGAGAATCCGAGGCGTGGGATATTGAAAAGGTGAAAGGAAGCCGTCGTGCAAGCGTCAAAAAAGTTTGAAGCTCAGGAGGGTAGGAGTCGTCGATTGTGATCGCGAGAGCGTGATTCTGCTCATGGATCGGCATATCGGGAGTTCGCGAGGTAAGAATCCAACTCTTTGAAGTAGAATTCACGAGAGGGAGAGAAGCGAAGCCTCGACGATCGCGTGGATCATGTGGTCCACAGTGGGTGATGTGGCAGGTAACGCGGAGTATCGGCGTTTCGGCATCTCGGGCATCAGGAGTCGAGGCAAGAATCACTTGGCCACGTGAGTAGCGAGGTTCCGAGGGAGAGAGATCGCAAGTTGTCACCATCTCGATGCATCGGGTCTCGGGAGTTTGAACTCCGAGTGTTAAGTACCCTGGTCAGCGAAGGACGATAGATTGAAGTCCCGATAGTAGAGGAAGAAATTCAGCGTTGACTGACACATCTCAGGTCTCGGGGATCCGAGGAGGTAACGCATAACGGTTGAACTCGCGAATAGCGAAGTTTCGATCCTCCGAGTAAAAGAAAAGGAGGATTGCACGAAGTAAACTGTGGGTGCAGATATTTCGATAGGAAGATAGAAGATCCTTTGATGCTCGTCGGGCCGAGGGGAAAAGAAGGTCCTGGTGATCGCAGACGTGCGCGTCGAGTGGCGTCTGCGACAGAGTCATATCAGAGCTTGACTCTTTGTTTTCTGTAACAGAGAGAAGGAGAAGAAAATTCATCATGCCACCCAGAAGAGAGAGACAGTCACCAGATCTTGAGGACAGGGAGGTGAGAAGAAGAGGTAGGCCAGCAGGAAATCTAGAAATAGAGTGGCAGATGAGAGATCTCTGAGAAAGACTCGAGGAGATGGAGACATCGCAAAGACGCGGAGTTGGTGCAGGGGATCTTAGTGATTCCGAAGTTGAAGAGGAAGTTGGACATGAAGAAGAGGTCACAGCAGAAGATGCATCAACCGCTCAATTGATCAAAGCTATCACCAAAATGGGTGCAAAGGCGAAGATGGACATTCCCGTCTATGAGGGGAATCTGGATGCAGAGGAGCTGCTAGATTGGATAAGGGCTCTTGACACATACTCTGATTATGAGGACATCGAAGAGGACAAGAAGGTCAAACATGCTATAATGTGCTTTAAAGGACATGCAACATTATGGTGGGATGAGTTACAGGCTGATAGGCACTGTAAATGCAAGCAAAAAATCAAAATTCGTTATCGGATGATCGCGAAGATGAAGGCGAAGTTCATCCCAAGGGACTACCAAATTACTCTATTCAGGAGAATGCAGAGCATGAGACAGAAGCTGATGACAGTCAAGGAATATACTAAAGAGTTCTATCGACTGAACATCAGGGCAGGGCATCGGGAGAGCGATGATGAGAAGGTGGTGAGATATCTGAATGGTCTGAGATACGACATTCAGGATGAATTAAGCATGCTAACCATCCGAACGGTGGAAGATGCTTACCAATTGGCTCTGAAACCCGAAGAGAAGCTGAGCCGAAAGCAAGGTCAGCGAGGGCGAGGCAGAAGTCAGCCCCGAGACAAGGCAGTTTCCCAGGAGAGAATTCAGAAGCCCGAGGAGGAGTGGAAGAAACCTCAGGGTAAGGTTGAGAGAGGTGAAACCTCACAGCAGAGGCAGCCATATCTTGAGCCGAAAGGGCAACAGATTGATCAGCGAGGATATTATGTTGACGCGAATACTCTTCCTCATAATAAAGGTTGAGGTAGAGGAAGAGGAGGAGTAATCACATGTTTCACTTGTGGGAAGAATGGGCACAAGTCATTCGAGTGTCCAGAGAAGAAGAAGGGCATTGGAGAAGCTCACATAGCAGAAGCGTAGAGGCATGATGTTGAGAATGAAGACACCGGGAGTGGGAAGTCACTGACGGTGCACAAAGTTCTCTTAACACCCGAGAAGGAGGTGGAGGACACAGCTCAAAGAACAAGACTGTTCAGGACAACTTGCAAGACCAAGGGCTGGAAATGCAAGGTCATTGTGGACAGCGGGAGCACTGGTAATCTTGTTTCGACCGAGATGGTGGAAAAGTTGGAGCTAGAGACAACTGATCACCCGAGTCCATATAAAGTTTCATGGCTACAGAAGGGACATCAAGTGAGTGTCACTAAGCAGTGCTTAGTCAAATTCAATATGGGAGATTATAAGGATAAGATCTTGTGTGATTTCATTCCCATGGATGTATGTCATGTATTGCTGGGTAGACCATGGCAATATGACAGAAATGTGGTTCATGATGGAAGGATGAACACATATACTTTAGAGAAGGATGGGAGGACACACAGACTACTTCCGATAAAGGATAAAGAAGTGAAGCCGGAAGTGAGCAATACCATACTTCTCATGAGTGGGAAGGAGCTTCTCACGGAGATGGAGAAGAAGGAAGATCCACAATTCTTTGTGGTCAGGAAACCGAGAATTGTCCTAACTAGCACAAGAGTGGATGACTTGCCAGAAGAGATTCAGGAACTGCTAGGAGAGTTCGTTGATATCATCGTGGATGAATTACCTCGTTCGTTGCCACCGATGCGGAGTTTGAATCACCATATTGACCTCATACTGGGAGCAAGTTTTCCGAATAAAGCTGCATACAGATTGACACCACAGGAAAATGAGGAAGTCAAAAGGAAAGTACAGGAGTTGCTGGATAAAGGACTAGTCAGGGAGAGTCTTAGTCCGTGTGCCGTTCCAACGGTACTAAGTCCGAAAAAGGATGGAGGTTGGAGAATGTGTACAGACTCCAGAGAGATTAACAAGATAACCATCAGGTACAGGTTTCCACTACCGAGAATGGATGATCTGATGGATTTCCTGAGCGGGGAAAATTATTTTTCAAAGATTGATCTGAAGAGCGGATATCATCAGATTCGCATGAGAGAGGGTGATGAATGGAAGACAACATTCAAGACAAACAAGGGTTTGTACGAATGGATGGTCATGCCGTTTGGTTTGACAAACACGCCGAGCACATTCATGAGGCTGATGAATGAATTCCTGAGGGAATTCATCGGAAAATTTGTAGTCGTATATATGGATGATATATTGATCTACAGTAAGACAAAGGCTGAACATTTGAAGCATTTGTCCATTGTGATGAGAAATCTACAGCAGGAGAAGTTGTTGGTCAATATGAAGAAGTCTTCATTTATGAAGACAGAGCTCATTTATTTGGGTTTTGTTATCTCAGCGAATGAATTGAAAAGGGATCCGGAAAAAGTGGAAGTGATCAAGAATTGGCCATCACCGAGAAACATTTTCTAGGTGAGAAGTTTTCATGGTGTAGCTAGTTTTTACCGAAAATTCATTAGGAATTTCAGTGGAATTAGCACAGCAATGATGGACACAGTGAAGAAGCGACATAAGACTTTTCATTGGACAGCAGAGGCTGAGAAAAGATTCAATCTGTTGAAGCGGAAGATCAAAGAGAAACCAATTCTGGTGTTGCCTGATTTCTAGAAGACATTTCAAGTGAAATGTGATGCAAGCGGATATGCCATAGGAGCGGTCTTGAGTCAGGAAGACAGGGCAGTTGAATATTTCAGCGAGAATCTAGATGAGCAAAAGTTGAAGTACTCCACGTATGATAAGGAATTTTATGTTATCATACAAGCGTTGAAGAAGTGGAGGCAGTACTTGATCCCAAAGGAATTTGTATTATACAACAATAATCACACATTGCAGTTTGTGAGTCAACAAGATAAGTTGAATCAGAAACATGCAAAATGGGTACAGTATATGCAGAATTTCACATTTGTGATCAAACACATTTCGGGGACTGCTAACAAAGTGGCTAATGCTTTAAGTAGGAAATGTTTGTTGCTGCAGGAGTTCCGAGTCAAAATCTTGGGTTTTGAAAATCTCAGGGATATGTATGCAGGAGATGTAGATTTTGGAGAAGCGTACGAATCAGCTGAGAACCCAGTTCTCAAAGATAGAATCCCATGGATAGATTACATGATCCAGGAAGGATTGTTGTTCAGAGGCAATCAACTTTGTATTCTGAATTGCTCCATGCGAGAGAATTTGTTGAAAGAGAAGCATAGTGGTGGATTAGCAGGTCATTTTAGACATGACAGAACATTCGCAAAACTGAGCGAATCATACTTTTGGCCAGGCATGCGAGAAAATGTAAATAGGTTTGTTGACAGGTGTTGAATTTGTCAATATTCGAAGGGCCGGAAGCAGAATACACGACTATATCAGCCATTGCCCATACCAGAGAGACCATGGGAGGTGATCATCATGGACTTTGTTTTGGGATTTCCGAGGACGCAGAGGGGTGTTGATTCCATCTTTGTAGTGGTGGACATGTTTTCAAAGATGGCACATTTCATACCGTGTCAGAAGACCAGCGATGCGACCCACATCGCAAACTTGTTTTTCAAAGAGATTGTTAGACTTCATGGATTGTCGAGAAGCATAGTCTCGGACAGGGATACGAAATTCATAGGTCATTTTAGGAGGACACTATGGAAGAAGCTAGGAACTAACTTGGCTTTTAGCTCTGCTTATCATCCGCAGACAGATGGACAAATAGAAGTTGTCAACAGGAGTCTGGGAGATTTGTTGAGGAGCTTGGTGTCAGAACACCATAGCAACTGGGACAATGTGTTGCCACAGGCAAAGTTCGCGTACAACGATTCGTTCAATTGAGGTACCAGGAGAATTCCATTTCAGATTGCATATGGGACACAACCGAGAGGAGTATCTAAACTCAGGGAGTCAGAGCAGACTGCGACTAGCAGTGCTAGTGCAGAAGAATTCACTGAGGTGATGAGGGAACTTCACATGAAGGTGAAGCAGCGACTGATGAAATCGAGATAGGAGTATAAGCGCAGAGAGGATCAACATCAAAGACAACTTTAGTTTGAAGTTGGTGATCTAGTTTTGGCACATCTGAGGAAGGAAAGGTTCCCAAGAGGAACATATAATAAGATGAAGACGAAGAAAATCGGACCTTGTAGAGTCTCGAAGAAATTTGGAGAGAATGCTTATGAGATTGAGTTACCGAATGGCATCGGGATATCTCCGATATTTAATGTTTTCGATTTATACCCATACAAGGATGGAGAAGTAGAGGCTGGAACTAAGGAACCAGTGATCCAGTGGATGAAGCAATTGCCAGTTGCAGAAAATCCTCAGATGGAATGCATACTGGACAAACGAGTGGGAAATAAGACCAGGCGGAAAC
This sequence comes from Picea engelmannii, assembly GCA_009831015.1. Classification (NCBI taxonomy): domain Eukaryota; kingdom Viridiplantae; phylum Streptophyta; class Pinopsida; order Pinales; family Pinaceae; genus Picea; species Picea engelmannii. The sequence goes on along the minus strand of ML809649.1, from coordinate 42,247 downwards.
AATACTTCGAGTACTTGGTGAAGTGGAAGAACCACCCACTGGAAGATGCCAGCTGGGAGACAGAAGCAGTGATACAGAAGCATGGGTAGACTGTGCGGAGCTCATGGACAGGAGCCCATGAAAATTTTCAAGCCAAGGAGTATGATGCAGGAGCATCGACAACACATCAAGCGAGCCAACGCGAGAGCAGAGGATAGCTGGACAACACCAACACAAATTTTGAAACACCTTGATATTGTTGCGCCAAACATTAATGTGTAGAGTTAGTGAAGCACACTTGTACATTGAAATTAACCTTGAGCGGATAGCTCACGTCCTTAGGTAGATAGTCGACATTTAAAATAGTTAATGTTGTTAGGTAGGAATTTAATTGTAGATTTGATATCTTTAGAGTCGAAGAGGGAAACGGGATATAGACACCCTCCTTTGTACATTGTAACATTATTCTGGATTATCATTGAGAACATTTAGGAGAGCAGAGCAGAGAAGTGTATGTAGAACCTCCATGTACAGACATTGAATTAATAGAAAAGCTTTGATTCAATTCCATGGTTGTGTTATTCTCTGTGTATTGATGATATTATGCTCATGAATGTTTGCTTTTTGTCATGCATTTGCTTTTATATGTTGTGTATGTGATTTCATGGTTGGAGTGAAGTCTGGGAGGACAAGGAGTTAGTTTCAATTGTTTCTCTATCTTGAACCAGAAGATTCCTGCAAGGAGTGCAGTTGAATTGTCCGCAAGGAGTGCGTGACTGCAGGGTTGAGATAGAGGAAACTTTTGATCTAAGTTCTCAGAAGTGCATATTTGGCACCGAAGCCGTGCAAGGCGTGCGCAGGCTAGACGAAGACTCAAAGTTACGATTCTAAGCAAAGAGTTGAAGGATTTATGTTGCAGGAGTGCGCAGGATCAAAGACTTCATCACTTAGTCGTGATTGAAGATTTTCCGCAAAGGGTGCATGCAAGGAGTTCTTCTTGAGGGATTTGAAGTCGCAAAGCTCAGGAGAGATAAACCTTTGTATTTGTCGGAGGAATACACAGAGAAGTTGTGCTGGAAATGTTCGAGCAAGTGATGGAAACTTGCGTGCAGTTGGATAGGGCTTCGTGGAATAAGTGCTTGTTCCAATTTGAAATTTGAACGGACCGTCGGAAATTCTTCGAGGAGAAGTCGTGAGAATCTGAGGCATGGGAGCTTGCAAAGGTGCAAGGAAGCCGTCGTGCAGGCATCGAAAAAGTTAGAAGCTCGGGAGGGTAGGAGTCGTTGATCGGGATCGCGAGAGCGTGATTCTGCTCGTGGATCGACATATCGGGAGTTCGCGAGGTAAGAATCCAACTCTTTGAAGTAGAAGTCATGAGAGGGAGAGAAGAAAAGCCCTGACGATCGCGTGGACCGTGTGGGCCACAGTGGGTGACGTGGCAGGTAACGTGGAGTATCGACGTTTCGACGTCTCGGGCATCGGGAGTCGAGGCAAGAATCACTTGGCCACGCAAGTAGCGAGGTTCCGAGGGAGCGAGATCGCGAGTTGTCGACATCTCGGCGCATCGGGTCTTGGGATTTTGAACTCTGAGTGTTAAGTGCCCCGGTCAGCGAAGGACGATAGAGTGAAGTCCCGATAGTGGAGGAAGAAAGTCAGCATTGACTGACACATCTCGGGTCTCGGGGATCCGAGGAGGTAACGCATAACGGTTGAACTCGCGAGTAGCGAAGTTCCGATCCTCCGAGTAAAAGAAAAGGAGGATTTCGCAAAGTAAACTGTGGGTGCAAATCTTCTGATAGGAAGATAGAAGAGCCTTTGACACTCGTCGGGCAGAGGGGAAAAGAAGGTCCTAGTGATCGCGGACGTGCGCATCGAGTGGCGTCTGCGACAACAACAAATATCAATCAAGGATTGCATAATCATGTGCGCAGTAAATATACAAAACATGATTACATAAACATTCAAATAGTAAATTTAATAAATACATGGTGGAAATTTATCTAATACAAATAGCCACCAACTGCATGTAGACCTTCAACTTTCCTCCCAGCCTTAGGCTCTGCTACCCACAAAATGATAGTAGATCACCCACTAGTTCGGGATTGAACTCCACTTAAAAAGGAAAACCTATCCAGACAAGGTCTCTCTGTAACAATGCTAATATTTTGTGACATCCGCCCAAAATAAATATTTTTATTTGTTGAAAATTTATTTCCGTTTTTGGCAAATTCGAATCTGGATTTTTTTTTCCATTTATGGCAATTCCAAATTTCGAATTTAATAATTGTATTTAATTATTGTGATTGTTGGGTAGAGATCTGCTTGGACTCAACTAACTATTTGACTATGACACTTGTATCACAACAGACTAATTATATTAACTGCAAGAGGACAATTGGAACAACCATGTTAAAAAAATCAGCTGATCATGACTCCATGAGTGGGGAACAAGTTGGAACTGCCTCTGAGATGATGATTACAAGTGGAAAATCAGGGATTTGGCCACTGGTAGCCCCTAAAAGTCAGCGATTAAGAAAGCTGTGAAAATCCCCAAAGGAGGGAAAAGACCTGGGCAAAATTGATAAATAGCATATGCGAGGAGGCAGGACGCTGCCACATATGCTGGGAAGAGGTTTTTAGAACTCGCTTGTTGTTATGAACACTATGGATTGAGTGTGAGGCAAGTGGAGTTTGCTGAAACATAATCGCCTTGATGTTATGAGCATTGTTGAGTAAGTGCGAGGCAAGAGGATAATTGTTGGAATTGAAGGACATTGTTGAGGAGGAGTTTCCAAGTTCGCCCTCATGGATTCATGGTTAGGCTAGGGGGTGAATCGGGAAAGTGATTTTGGCTTCCATGTTCTATAGTTGGGAGGAATGTGGCTGTTCCATTTGTCTTCCTGCGGATTGGATTCATATATTTTGATCTACCCCTCTCTATTAAGGATGACTATGTTTTTATTTCGATGTCATATTAAATCCAAACTGGAATGATTTCCACTCTCTATCTGAATGATTTTTTTGATGCATTGTATCAATTAAATTGGAACTGTAATGTTTTCCATTTTTGTTTGTTGTGGGGAATATACGTGAAGGAAATCTGTAATTCTATTTCTATAAGTAAGTACGGAAAGGAGGAGTTTAATGACAATGAGGGAGATCCTCTCTGTAGATACATCCCCAAGAAACCAAACTCAGATCCCTCAGAACATCTTTTATAATGACCAATATCTGATGGAATGATATTCATAATCATGTATTTATATTGATGCATAGATCCAGTATTGTTGATGTTTAATGCATTGATTAAAAGAGGCTCTAAGTGAATATTTTAAGAATTTCCCTTATATAGAAAATTTTACCCTTTGTACCCTTCTGTGTGTGGGAAATTCCTAAGACCTTAGGCTTTCAGAATTCTATGAGGAAAACTTAGTCCAACTTTCTTTTAGCCTTTCGGAGGTTCACGTATATTGATGTATGGATTCTGAACTCACAAATTTCTAAATACTGAAACCCCGAAGCTTCCCTTTTTCACATTTCAAAAGTTGGTTACGTAAGAGGTTTGGAGCATTTGAACTCACGAAGTTCCGAACCCTGAAACCCTGAAATACGGGACCCACCTTCTCCTTTTTGCATCTTTTCGAAAGTTTGTTATGCTGGATGTTTGGCGTTTGAAACCCCAAAGCTTTCACTTTTCAGAATTTGGGAGTTCTAGTTTGTTGTTGTTTGGTAGATGCAAACCTCGAATCCCAAAATCCCGAAGTGTTTCCCTACATCCTTTCACCTTTTGGAAATTTGGGAGTTGTTGTGTGTTGTTGTTTGGTGGTTACAAACCCTGAAACCCCGAATCCTGAAATCCTGAAGTGTTGGTCCCACATCCTTTCACTTTTTGGAATTCAAGACTTGTAGCATGTTGTTGTTTGGTAGTTGCAAACCTCGAAACCCTGAATCCCTAAATCCTGAAATATTAGTTCCTTCTTTTCGCAATAGGGGAATTGTTGTATGTTGAGTATGAAAACTGTGCAACCCCAAACCCCCCGAAATTATGAACTGGGGGACCCACCTTCCCTCTTTTCTCATTTTGAAGGTTTGTATATGTTGTTGTTTGGACACTTGCACTCACGAAATCCTGAACTCTGAATTCCCGAAATACTAATCACCTTTCGCGAATTCAGGAGTTGTTGTGTGTTGATGATTGACTTGTGTATTCATGAAATCCCAAACCCCAAAACCCCAAAGTGCTCGACATCTCTCAAAATTTCAAGAAATATTGTTTATTGATGTATGGCTCTTGTACTCGTGAAACCCTGAATCCCGAAACCCCGAAATGTTGACCATAGTCGTTCCATATTTTGGATTTCGGAAAACAACAGTGTCCCTTGTTTTGTTCAACACTTATGATCCCTGAAAACCTACTGTCCTTTGTTTCTTCACAAAGCTATAGGAACATGGTAGGAGTGTTTGTTATAGGTACAAATACACAGAAAGGTAATTTATAAATTTCAAGATCTTAGATAAACATTAAAGTGAAGAGTAAACATGTTTATATCATCGGTTAGGAGACTTTAATTTGAATGGTGAAGACAGCCGATGACAGTAAGGATTCTAACAAACGTTTAGACTCAATCCCTATAACAGAAAACCTACTTTCTTGAAGTCTCAGAACTTCATGGATAAATGTACAAAAAATATAATTTTAATTTTTTTTTTTATGACAATTTTGAGGTACATTACATATGGCATCAAAACAAAGGTTACAACACTAGGCCTGAACATGGCCACATTAATTTCTTAGTATATATTCTAATTTATGAAAAAAACTAATAAATCTCGTGGATTACAAATAGAAAGCTTTTCTATTTTGTGTTGAATAATGGCAGACCAAGAAGGTGCAAAAATTAGGGTGGAAGAGAATCTGCAACAAGGACCTCTTGGAGATCCAAGACAGAACAATCATGGAAGCTCACCCACTGAGGTGTTGGAAACCATGAGAAACCTTATTGTTGAACTACAGGTTTTCAAGGCCGACAATGAAAAATTGAAGAAGGCGTAGCAGGAACAACAAGAGATAAATGAAGTCCTGCTGCATAGTATAGTAACCAAGAAAAGACAAAAAGATGATAACCCTAAGGAAGAAGTCAACAAAAGGGCCTCCAATAATTTTGGTGTGAAAATAGAAAAAGGAGATAGTTTGTTTGAAGGGACACCTTCAGCTGAAGACAAAACCATACCAGACAAAAAAAGAAAACAAACAGACCACCTTGAAGGAGAATTTAAAAAGATTAAACCAACTACTTTTGATGGAGAGTCCAGGACAAGAGAAGAAGTTGAGGCATGGTTGTTAGACATCGAAAAATACTTCCAAATCTACAACTATTATAGCAACATGAAGGTCAGAATGGCCATCTAAAATCTAAAGGGGAAGGCCAGCATATGGTGGAAGGACCTGAAATTGGCCAAGGGCCTAAAGGAGAAACAGTTGGAATGGTGTGACTTCAAGAAGTATTTTAAGAAACAATACCTTTCTGAAAGCTATTATGAAAGGGAGACAAAATAATTTTATGAATTAAGACTTGGACAAATGACGATGGATGGCCTTATAAATAAATTTTTGGAACTACTAAGGTTTGTACCATACATCCGGAAGGATAAGGTAAAAATTCGACGATTCTTAAGCTATTTACCATAGTCCTACAGGGATAGAATTGAGTTTGACAACCCCAAATCCTTGAGTGAGGCTTTCAGGAAGGCACGAATGTGCTATGACCAGTATAAACAGTGGGTAGAGTTTCCCAATACTTGTAAGGATAAGAAACAAGATGGAATACACCAACAGAAGAAGGGATACCAGCCAGCTCCTTATCAGAATGAAGAAAAAAGTTTCCCAAGGAAGGATTTTCACTCCAATCATCTGAATACGCAAGGTAGCGGTAAATCGGTAAACCTGGGAACAAAGAAGTTTGGGGACTACTCCCATGATCCATTAAGATGTTGGGAGTGTGGAGAGGACTATATCACTTGGAGTCATGAAGCGCTTAGTGAGTCGGGACTGTTACACCTTCTCTTAGAAGTAGCACCACATATGGATGGTAACTTGTAGTAGCATGGCTCCTGCGGAATTATGGTAGATTAGTTGATAGGGTTTACCTTTAGCAGATATTGTTGAATTGTTTTAACTGTGTCGGATGACTTGGATTATGGTCCATCAGAGAACATCGTTGGATGGGATGGACAGGCTTCAGACTGTTGCTAGGAGACGAGATTGAGTGCTTTCTTCCAACCTATGACCTTATCTTAGAAGCACCAGATTGATTGGGGGTTTCTCCCTTCCCTTAGATCTAGACCCATCGCTTATTTCATCTGCCATATGCCTTATCTTATTGGGGCATTTCCCTTACCCCTGAAACTTCTTGATTTCCACCTAGGGAGGGCCATGGAGTGATAGATGCTCAACCCATGAATTGACTTGATCTTAGAAGCAGGACGAGATCTGAAAACCGAATACATACCCTTGACTTTCAACCTCATCTAAGGAGGAATTTCCCACATCTAATTTTATCAAATAACACTGTTGTCAACAATTTGCAGGAAGCCTCGACAGTGGGAGATGTGGGAAATAGTCTATATCGGATAAATGCATCCATATATGGTCGACAATATGACCACCAGTCCTTGGTGGTATAGATTGAAGGTAAAATCCATGACACTCGAATTTTTGTTTTAATTGACCCTGGAGCTACGTTAACTTATATTACTCACGATGTAGTAGAGTTGAATAAACTTAAGAAACAAAAGCATGCAAAATCTTGGCTTGTACAACTAGCAACAAAGACTAAAACAAAAGTAGTTAACTTTATTTCTAATCTTCAGTTCAGTTTAGATGGTCAAAAGATAAGGACCAATCTGAACATCCTACCCCTAGGATCTTATGATATGATTATCGAGATGGATTAGTAGGAATAACACAAAGAAATACTAGACTTTTATACAAAGATACTTAGCTACAAAGATAATTTTGGCACTATTATAACAGCCCAAGGCATACCAAAACCTGTGTCAGTCAGACAAGTTTCAACGATGCAATTCAAGAAATGTATTAGAAAGGGATTTCAAGTTTATGCCATCCAAGTGACGAATCTTTTAGAAAAAGAAAATAAACCCAAGTTAGAAGACTTTGTTGTCCTACGGGAATTCAAAGACATGTTTGTTGATGAGATACCAGAATTACCTCCTAGGAGAGAAATAGATTTCTCTATAGACTTACTACCCTGATCAACCCCTATCTCAAAAGAAACCTACTGAATGAGCCTACCAGAACTGACAGCATTAAAAATACAATTACAAGAATTGTTGGACAAAGAGTATATCAGACCAAGTGTCTCACCATGGGGAGCATCAGTCCTCTTTGTGAAAAAGAAAAACAATACTCTAAGACTATGTATTGATTATAGACAACTGAACAAAGTGACCATTAAGAACAAATACCCCTTACCATGGATAAATGATCTATTCGATCAAGTTGGTGGGGCCAAGATCTTCTCAAAACTGGATTTACGATCTGGTTATCATTAAGTTAGGATAAAGGACCAGGACATAAACAAAATAGCTTTTCGAACAAGATACAGACACTGCAAGTTTGTAGTCATACCTTTCGGACTTACCAATGCACCAGCCACATTTATGTGCTTAATGAACAACATTTTCAGCCAGTACTTAGACAAGTTCGTAGTAGTATTTATCGACGATATTTCGGTCTATTCTAAAACGACGGAGGAACATGATGAACACTTATGAATAGTCCCGCAAACACTAAGGAAACACAAACTATAGGCAAAATTCGACAAATGTGATTTTTATCAAAAAGAAATACAATATTTAGGACATGTCATTTCCTCGGAAGGTGTTGTCGTAGACCCAGAAAAGATAAAAGCCACCATGGAATGGCCAGTGCCTAAGGATGTGGCAGATATCCGATCATTTATGAGAATCACCGGATATTATCACAGATTTATAGAAGGGTTCTCTAAGATAGCCTACCCTATCACTTCATTACAAAAGAAAGGGACCAATTTTAACTAGTCGCAAAAGTGTCAAGACAATTTTATCAAGCTAAAAGAATTATTGACATCGACACCCATATTGAAGGTAGTATACCCAGATAAAGAGTTCACAATATGTGTCGATGCAAGTAAAGAGGGGCTAGGTGGTGTTCTAAATCAAGAAGGGCATGTGATTTGTTATGAGTCCTAGAAATTAAAGGAACACGAGAGAAATTATGTCACTCATGACTTAGAATTGGCAGCAGCAATACATGCCTTAAAAATGTGGCGACACTTTATAATGGGCAGGAAATTCTTACTATTGACGGATAATAGCGGAGTGAAATATATGTCTAACCAACCAGAGCTTAATGCAAGACAAGCAAGGTGGCTAGCCTTCGTGAGCGAATTCGACTTCGAGGTTAGACATATCAAGGGAAAGGAAAATAAAGTAGCAGATGTTTTAAGCATAAGAGTCCATGGGTTATTTGAGATAAATATCAATAGAGAAGAAAGTGACCTGGAACAAATAGTAAAAGTGACAGGAATTAATTATGGAAATTACACTAAGATGATGGCAGAATTGCAAAACAGTATCACAAACTTAGATAAAATAGATATAAGTATCGACAAATAGGGACTATTAAGATTTAAAAATAGACTTTAGATACCATATTCAATAGAGCTAAAATTAACTATTTTAGATGAAGTGCATAAGAAACCATATTCTGGCCATCCAAGTTACCAGAAAACAATAACAACACTCAGAAAACTATTTTACTGGCCTAATATGAAGGGAGGAACAACAAAGTATTTGGCTAGGTGCCAAGATTGTCAGTAGGTTAAGGATGAACACCAACATTAAGCTAGCCTATTACAACCATTACCAATACTAGAATGGAAATGGGAGACCATATTGCTAGACTTTATAATAGGTTTTCCTAAAACTCAGAAACAGGATGATTCTATAATGGTTGTAACCGACAAACTCAGTAAGTCTACACAATTTATTCTTGTAAGGTCTAATTTTAAAGCTATTAACATTGTTGAAATATTCATGAAAGAAATTTTTAGACTGCATGGTCTTCCTAAAATGGTGATTTCAGATAGAGATGTAAAATTCACATCCGCTTTTTGGAAGGAATTGTTTGCAGGGCTAAATACTAATTTGAATTTTAACACGAGTTATCATCCACAAACGGATGGACAGACTGAAAGGACAAACCAAATCATAGAGGATATGCTCCACATGTATGTAAGAACAAAACCGAACAAGTGGGAAGACTACCTACACTTGGTAGAATTTGCATATAATAATGCGTACCAAACTTTAGCTAAGTTGAGCCCTTTCGAAATATTGTACAACAGAAAGTGTACAACTCCAATTAGCTGGGATAACCCGGCTGACAGGCTCATGGTTGGACTAGAGATGCTCCAAGAAATGGAGAACATGGTAAAGAAAGTACAATGGAACTTGAAAGAAGCACACGACAGACAAAAGAGTTATGCGGATCAGAAAAGAAGACACTTGGAATTTCAAGTGGGAAACCATGTTTATTTGAAGGTCAAAGCCCGAAAAAGATCGCTAAAGTTGGGTAACTATGCCAAGATGGCACCCAGGTTTTGTGGGCCCTTCAAGATACTAGCTCGAATTGGAACCGTAGCATATCAACTTGCACTTCCAGCTAATCTAAGAATTCATAATGTATTTCATGTTTCTTTGTTGAAAAAGTATATTCATGACCCTACTCATATGATTGATTGGAACTTGGTGCAGGTGGAACCCTAGGGAAATTTCTAGGTGGAACCCCTGCGCATTTTGGACCAAAGAGAAATAACACTTCGGAACAGAGTCGTCGCTCAGGTAAAGGTGCAATGGAAGCACTTTAGTCTTGAGGAGGTCAATTGGGAATTGGAGGGAGATTTGCGAAAATCTCATCCAATACTATTCCAGAAAAGGAAAAAACACTAAGGATAGTTTTTTACTGAAGGGGGAAAGGATGTGACATCCCCCCAAAATAATTATTTTTATTTGCTGAAAATTTGTTTCCATTTTTGGCAAATTTGAATCTGGAATTTTTTTTCCATTTATGGCAATTCCAAATTTCAAATTTAATAATTGTATTTAACTATTGTGATTGTTGGGCAGAGATATGTTTGCACTCAACTAACTATTTGACTATGACACTTGTATCACAACATAATAATTATATTAACTACAGGAGGACAAATGGAACAACCATCAGTTGACCATGACTCCATGAGTGGGGAACAAGTTGGAACTGCCTCTAGGCTAATGATTACAAGTGGCAAATCAGAGATTTGGCCACTGGCAGCCCCTGAAAGTCAAGAATTAAGAAATCTGCGAAAATACCCAAAGGAGGGAAAATACCTGGGCAAAATTGATAAATAGCATATGCAAGGAGGCAGGACGCTGCCAAGTATGCTGGGAAGAGGTTTTCCGAGCTTGGTTTCTATTATGAACACTGCGGATTGAGTGTGAGGCAAGTGGAGCTTGCTCAAACAAAATCGCCTTGTTGTTATGAGCATTGTTGAGTAAGTGTGAGGCAAGAGGATAATTGTTGGAATTGAAGGACATTGTTGAGGAGGAGTGTCCAAGTTTGCCCTCATAGATTCATGGTCAGGCTAGGGGGTGAATCGGGCAAGTGATTTTGGATGTCGTGTTCTATGGTTGGGAGGAACTTGGTTGTTCCCTTTGTCTTCCTGCGGATTGGATTCAGATATGCTGATCTACCCATCTCTATTATGTATGGCTATGTTTTTATTTCGATGTCATACTAAATCCGAACTAGAATGATGTCCACTCTCTATCTAAATGATTTTTCTCATGCATTGTATTGATTAAATTGGAACTATAATGTTTTCCATTTTTGTTTGTTGTGGGGAATATACGTGAAGGAAATCTATAATTGTATTTTTATAAGTAAGTATGGAAAGGAGGAGTTTAATGACAATGAGGTAGATCCTCTCTGTAGATACAGCCCCAGCAAACCAAACTCAGATCCCTCAAAACATCTTTTATAATGACTAATCTCTGATGGAATGATATTCTTAATCATGTATTTATATTGATGCATAGATCTAGTACTGTTGATGTTTAATGCATTGATTAAAAGAGGCTCTAAGTGAATATTTTAAGAATTTCCCTTATACAGAAAATTTTACCCTTTGTACCCTTCTGTGCATGGGAAATTCCTAAGACCTTAGGCTTTTGGAATTCTATGAGGAAAACTCAGTCCTACTTTATTTTCTCCTTTTAGAGGTTCATGTATATCGATGTATGGATTATGAACTCGCAAAGTTTCAAATCTTGAAACCCCGAAGCTTCCCTTTTTCACATTTTGGAAATTGGTTACATAAGAGGTTTGGGGCATTTGAACTCATGAAGTTCCAAACCCCAAAAACCTGAAATGAAGGACCCACCTTCTCCTTTTTGCATCTTTTCGAAAGTTTGCTATGCTGGATGTTTGGTGTTTGAAACCCCGAAGCTTTCACTTTTCAGAATTTGAGAGTTGTAGTGTTTTGTTGTTTGGTAGTTGCAAACCCCAAAACCTCGAATCCTGAAATACCGAAGTGTTTCCCTACATCCTTTCACCTTTCGGAAATTTGGGAGTTGTTGTGTGTTTTTGTTTGGTGGTTACAAACCCCGAAACCTCTAATCCTGAAATCCCGAAGTGTTGGTCCCACACCCTTTCACTTTTCAAAATTTGGGACTTGTAGCGTGTTGTTGTTTGGTAGTTGCAAACCCTGAATCCCGAAATCCCAAAATATCGGTTCCTTCTTTTCACAATACGGGAATTGTTGTATGTTGAGTATGAAAATCGTGAAACCTCGAACCCCCCGAAATCCCGAAGTGAGGGACCAACCTTCCCTCTTTTTTCATTTCGGAGGTTTGTATATGTTGTTGATTGGACACTTGCACTCACGAAATCCTGAACTCCGAATTCCCGAAATACTGATCACCTTTCACAAATTTGGAAGTTGTTGTGTGTTGATGATTGACTTGTGTATTCATGAAATCCTGAACCCTGAAACCCAGAAGTGCTCGACATCTCTCGCAATTTCGGGAAATATTGTGTATTGATGTCAGGATCTTGTACTCATGAAACCCCAAATCCTGAAACCCCAAAATGTTGACCACAGTCATTCCATATTTCAGATTTCGACAAATAACAGGGTCCTATTGACAAATAATCGTCCGTCAACTGGGAGAGTGGAACCGGTCCGGGGTTGTCTAAATAAACCAAGCCGTTTGGAATGGACCACCCTGACGAGTTTAACGGCTCCGTTGGCCGCTCTAAGGTCTTTTAAGAAAACCAAAGAGAGAATTGATCTGAGCTAAGTAATCTAAAACAAATAAAACAAACAAATTAAAACTAATTAAAACTAAATGAAAGAAACTAAACTAACTAAAACTAACTAATACACTAATCTAATTAAAACAAACTACTAAATTAAACTAACACTAAATCTAACTATTCTAACTATTATATACAATCTACTAATTACTATTATAATAACTCAAATCAACTATCTAATTATCAGCTGCAATATTACTTATTCACAAATGTACACTATAAACAGCCTACAGATTTAATTAAAACCTGCAAAACTCATGTGTTTTCTGTCCTAAGACAGCCGAGGATCTCTTTTTGATTTTTTATATTTTATGAACAAGAAATAAACATTGTTGAAATTAAACAATCTAATATATTTACTGAAATTAAACAATGTAATATAGATCTAATTAAGATTATATATAAATTAAACTACTTAATGAAAACAGTAAAGAACAAACTAATTGACCTGGAAATGCTCCAAGTCTGCCCTGTGTATGATGACTTCTAAGCTGGTCGGAGGAGAAAACTCGCACCGGTTGGTCCATAAGCTTTTCGTAAACGATTGGCTATGCTGCTTCTTGAAGTATTTTACAGGACAAACAAGACATAAAAGAAAATCATAACAATCTTATGATTATAAATTCCTGCAATAAGGGAAACCTGTTATGCAAGAAACTTATATTTTATAATTCAACTTATGAAGAAGATAAACCTGTCATTCACAAACTGAACTAAACAACTGTTATGTCTTTTATCTATTTGGAAGAAACAATATATGGATAACAGTGATTAAAATTATATCATTTGCACATGATTTAGATAGCTAAAGTAGTCATAAACCATAAACAAATTGATATACACAACATAAAACAAAATATTGATATATTGAGAAGCTAAAGCTATGACAAAACATCAAATTCTGTTCCAGTCTGTATTAGAACTCCATATCCTTGTTCTCCCATGAATGAGGATGAACATTATTACAAAAATCATAAGTTTATATAAGTTTCTCCACAGGGTAAAACTTCCCTGTGGATAATATCAAATAGTTTTACATAATCTGGGAAATATCCCAAAATCAACTAAACTAGGAAATCAAATTGCAAGCAAAATCTTTGAAATATCCCCTAACTCCTCATCAAAGCCACTGCCATTTTGAATTGACCTGTAATAGGCCAAAAACATCAAGTTAGATGGGTATTTTATTAAAAAAAATGGTAAAATTCTGATCCTATAGACTTAGCTACAGAATCATCTGATTCTGTAGCTAGTCTAAAATAGCACACAGGATCAGATATCAATCAAATAAAATCTTAAAAGAAATCAAATCCAATTAAATTTTCTTTTAATAAATATTCAAAAATGAATTACTATAATTCCAATGAGTTTATCATTCAAATTTAACCAAATCGAAAAATGATACAAACGAAACATAGTAGAAATGCTCTGTTTTTTAATTACCATAAAACATGGTCAAATCATAACAGGACTGTTTCATATCAAATAAAATCAATGGTGAATCATATCGTATACAATACGATTTAATTGAACATAATCATAATCGATACAATCATAATTGAACATAATCGAAATTGATTTGTTACTGCTGTATAAGATTCATATCATTTTGATCAAATGCCAATAAGGAAAGGTTGTTACGATTATTGCCAAACATTCAAACTTCCCCATAGATCTGAATTGTTGAGCGTTTACATAATCAATCAGACAGAATCACATAATGATCGTAGCCATCAACAGCAGTGATAACCATAAATTGGGCAACAATCAAATCGAATTGTGACTGAGTCAAAAAATAGAAACACATCGTAATCCTGGGCATGATCATTTACATCCAACAAATCAAATTCAAACAATATATTTGTTGCGATATGCACCGAGTTGAGAACACGATCAAACAATAAAATGAAAATCGAATAGCTGGATACAACAGTTATGACTTGCATCTATTCGCAACTTAGTTACACTTTAACAGAATGGTATTCGAATTGGTCATAAGATATAAAATAACAACAATTAACTATAATTGCCAACCATATCTAGAATATCACCTATTCGAATCAAAATATTGACTGTGTTTGAAATTTAAATAACCGAAACAGCCTGTGCTTAGAAACAACTTCAATAATTGACAGAGTATTCACTTCAAACTAAATTAAAACAATCAAATATATCCCACGATTAATCGAACCAAAACCAAATCCAATTAAAGCTAATTCGGGAATTCGATTAATCACAACAAACTCATATACATCAATTCATGCTTATTAAACAATTTTAAATCGATGCTATACACAGAGCTGTGAGTTCATCATATAAACAGGTGATAATCATACCAGTGCGACTGTTCAGACTATGCCAGCTTTGAGTTCACAACCGCTGTAGCAGACTCCACATTCTTAAACAAAATCAAACCTTTTGTTTGTTGTTTTTTATCAATGGATGGCATTTTTTCCTTCTGGATGGTGAGCCTTGCAACTTGATCCTCCAGAGCATGAATTCTGGACTGCAGCATTGGCACATCAAGGTAATACCTTTCCAACCATGAGCCACATTGATCACATGGTGGAGCAGTTGTTTCGATTGGAGCAGGAGGGGGTTTAGACGAGTCACAAGGGGTTTCACAAGGCATTTTGATGCCAGGGAAATTAGGATCATTTTGCAAACAAGGTGATAGGTTTTTGACAAAATTTTATGAGGGTTTGTCACACAGCCCTTCAGAATAGGGATACTCACTTTCCAGGTAGCGTTCAATCTCCGAGTGAGAGTCTTCACTTACCATGATAGGGTTAGGATTAACGGGTGTTTTTGGTTTGTTTCTTGCCATGCGAGATATTAACCGGGTGTTTTTCTTGCCTTTAGAATTGGCAGTGGGTTTGGATTTAGGCCTTTTAGCCACGGGTTTAGCAGTGTCCACATATGTGGTGACAAAAATGGGTAGGTCAATAGGTGAATCGAGTATGGGTTTGGGTAGCAGGGCATTATAAGGCACAGGGGGGACTGACTTGCTCTTGCTCACCACAGGTTTGTTAAATTGTGGTGGGTTTGAGCCATCAAAATCATTTCGTTTAAGAAAATCATCCCAACAGTCTCAGTGAAACCCTAAGTGATATACCACAAGCATTTTAATTAACCCAAAGTGAAACAGGCTGTTGTCGGCCTGGTTTCGTTTATACCTTTTAGACATTTTAAACAAACTCCTATGCAAGTAGTGAGGCATATTAAGTTCATAGCCCATGAAAACCATAAGTAGCCGAAGGTGGTACAAGAAAATGAAACCATATCGGCCCTCGTAGGTGATGAACTGCTTGGTTACCATCAACAATTCGTGCCAGCATTGCTTCAGCATGTTTGCGGGTAAACCCTTGTCACAAGAATTCACCTTTCGTGACTGGAAGAGTAATGTCCAAGGGACATCTTCCATTTTGCAGTTTTTTGACCATTTCTGACCAGTAGCAGGCAGACCGGTAGCTAAACTGAGAAATTGCTCGTCAATTTCTAACTGCACATCCCCAACCTTGGCTCGGAAGCCGTCAAAGGTTAACGCAAATTTTCGAGCCACACCAGGGTTATATCCATCAAACCTTCATAGGAACGGGAGCCAGTCAAATTCTTCAAGGTCGCTATAAGCACCATCGAACATCAACAATGCCTGGTTATCATTGGGCTCGGCCCTTATGACTGGAGCCATGGCACGGGCATCATGGTAGGGTTCGGATTAAACACACAGGAGCATAATCGATAGGGCTAACAGCTACAAGCGCTCAAAGAGGATGCAAATCAATATGCGTGTGCGAAGGTGGTGAGTTAGTTCACCGCCATGCAAAACATTAATGGTCAAGTACAACGTTGTTCCATTAATTATGACATCACTCAAACCACATTAATCGGCTAACACAAGGATTTAAACAGTGGATAGTGATACCAAGGCACCATTGTATCGTTTGAAACCACGAACATTCAATATAGAATCAAACCCAAAGTTAATACGTGCCAATGCAATATTTCGAACCATTAAATCAAAGCCAAAAGTTCAACCAATGTGCAATTTCATAACCTCAAACCATTGCCATTCAACATGAAATCGAAACTCATATATTGACCATGTGCTTGTCACATACTGTATAATCAAAGTTTGTAAAACATTGTGACTAAATGACTTTATGAAATCGATAAGCCAAGAGCTTATGAAAGTAAGGGTCACATTACATAAAACAAAATCAACCATGACCCCTATATAATCAAATATAATTCATAGATTAACATGCTCAATGCCTCATCAATTAAATAAAAATCAAGTTGCGCAATCAAAGTAAAGTAGGTAAATGGACATAGTTCGAAAAATAAACCAAAGGTAAGTACCAATCAAAATATCAATGAGCAGATCATGACAGTCCAAATAACGATGGAGGAGTTTTCACGCTTTCAGTCGTGAAAACTGAATCGAAACCAATTTTCAAATGTCGTATGAAATGAAAACATCGTCTCTTTGCAAAATGCGATGATACCTTGACATTCAGGAGACAAAAGGTGTAGGCAGCTTTTAGGGAAATTGAAAAAATTGAATTGGCTACCAACAATGGCGACACACTGGGAGAAGCAGTTATCTCTGTCGAAAGAAACAAATTTAGATTAGGATAATAAAGAAAATTTCAACTCCAAAACAACAACCAGAAAATCGTACAAACATCATCATTACTATCTTTTCCAGCGATGTTTTAAAAGATGCAAACTAATAGCAATCTTAAGATCAGCAAGTCATGATTTTTATGATAAAATCTTCAATACTGCTGGCATGGCCACTGCTGCCAGCAGGCATCCATAGCCTCGACAGGGTTGCCATTTAACCCACTCGGACGTCTGTATCCTGTCAAGAAGTTCTAGATCAGAATAAAGGACTTTAAAAGAGGTTTCTTATCTTTGTTTTACAGATTTTTGTGTACCCGACATTGCTTCGCTGCCAGCAGGCCTGTACAGTACCCCGACGAAGTTGTCTTAGCGCCATGCTTGCATTTACCCACTGCCAGCGGACATGTTCAGTATCCCGGCGGGTTTACAAACACTTCCCACAGCTCTCATTAATCTTTTTATTTTGTTTTTCTTTTGTGGATAGCTGAGTGGGATGACACTGAAAAATCTTGATATTTTATCATATTTTTTAGACCTCATCAGAATTTTTTTTGACACCGTCCTTTACTTAGCACTAGAAATGTTTTATTTTTAAAACAACTTACTATGACAGGGATACATCTTTTTGAGTCATTCCTTTACGGAAAAGGGACAACGTAAAAAGATAAAGATAATCATGACAAACTTCACTCAAAGATTGAAATCAGTAACTTCTTTCAAACAACAAAATTTTCCAACATAAATATTATTTGAGCAATATATCACTGATGTTCATACAACCTTTCAGAATTTATTTCAGCGAAGATATTTTTCTTTTGGTCTTTGTCTGAATGGCTCAGTGCATAGACATGCATATGTTCCAAAAAATATATAAAATTGATCAATCAAATCAAAACCAAAAACGAGAACAAAGGGAAAGTAAAAACCAAAGAAAATATTTACATAATATACAAGGGTAGAAATCAAGCGAAGTATCTTTTCAGGGCTTGGCCATTCACTGGGTAGGTGTCAAGCTGCCCTTCAAGATTCTGTAAATGAAAGGAACTAGGACCCAACTTTTCAGCAATCAAAAATGGCCCAAGCCACAAATTTTGAAACTTGGTATGTTCACCCTTCCCTTTGTGTGGTTTGTCCCACTTTAAGACGAGATCGCCTACTTCAAAATTCCTATCAGAAGAAGAACTAGAATTGAACCAGCTTTTAATCAGTTGTTGATGTTGATCTAGCTTATGCTTAGCTTGGGTTCTTACTTATTCTAACTTCATCAAAGCATTAATAAGGCTTTCTAAAGGGGGACAATCTTCTTCTTGAACTTTTTGTGACAATTGAAGCGAAGGAAGAAGAATGTGAGGTGGCAGAATGGCTTCTCTGCCATAAACGAGAAAAAAGGGGGAATTAGCTATAGCGGCTTTGGGTGTTACCCTATCATCCCACAGTGAATTCAACAGTGCATTGTGCCAGTTCTTGTGATTTTCAGCCACAGTTCTCTTGATAATCTTGATCAAGTTCTTGTTTGTTGATTCTGCTAGGTCGTTTCCCTAAGGGTAATAACTAGCGGAATACTTCATCTTTATTCCCTTTTCTAAGGAGAACTCACTCATCTCAAGAGAATAAAATTATGAAGCATTATCAAAGACTAGACAATCAATGATACCAAAACGGGTGATGATATTCGAGTTTAGAAAAGTGATCACTTGACTTGTGTTAACAGTTCTTAGCACGACGGCTTCAAACCATCGAGTAAAGTAATCAGTGGCTGTCACAATATATTTGTCCTATTGTGAGGATGGAGGGTTAATAGGACCAATGATATCAAGGCCCCATTGCTGGAAAGGAGAATCGACTAAAACAGGTTGCAAAGGGAAGGCTGGTTTTTGCAATCGCCCTGATGCTTTCTGACAA
Organism: Picea engelmannii; assembly: GCA_009831015.1. NCBI lineage: Eukaryota > Viridiplantae > Streptophyta > Pinopsida > Pinales > Pinaceae > Picea > Picea engelmannii. The sequence goes on along the minus strand of ML809649.1, from coordinate 23,319 downwards.
ATGATACATTTACGGCACAAGGCATGGGCGTCCCTAAAAAGCGTTGGCCAGTAGTAACCGGCTCTTAGAACCTTATGAGTAGTGGTATCGCCACCGATGTGACCACCAGCTTCTCCTGCATGCAACTCAAGCAAGACTTTTTCTGCTTCGTCCTTTTCAAGAGAACGCATCAGTACGCCGTCAAAATTCTGACGAAACAGTATACCGTTAACTAAATGAAAGGAGGAAGAATTTATTCTCAACACTCTTCTTTTGGCTGGATCCAGGTGACAGGGTTTCGATCCATGTTGAAGACAGTGTCTAATATCGTCGTTCCAAGGACTTACTAGGTTTTGTGTGCAACAAATCAAACTTTGATCGCGTTGTTCTAGGTTTGACGTATCACTATCTTCTTGCTGCTCGGTTTCTGAATCAACAACCAACTTACACAACCCTTGGCCTCTCACGATCTGTGCTGGAGTGATTTCTAAATCATACTCCTGCAAGGAGGTGACCCAGTTGGCTCTTTTCTCTCCTAACTCCTTTTGCACTAACAAGTTCCTAACGGCAGGGTAGGGGACAATGACCTTCGTCCTTGACTTCAGAAGATAAGACCGGAAATGCTTAACTACCTTGAAAAAAACATAGGCTTGTTGATCAACTGCTGGGTATTTAAGTTCAGCGCCTTTGAAAGTAGATCTCATAAAGGCGATGGGTACTTCATTGTTTTCGAGGTTCTTCTGAGTTAGGACTGCGACATAGGAACGATCAGAGGCAAAAGTATAGACTGTGAAGTCTTGAGAGAAATCAGGGCTCATGAGAGACGGAGCGTCTATTATGGGCTTCTTTATAGCATTGAAAGCTTAGTTTTCTGTGGGTCCCCATCGATATTGGGTGTCTTTTTTAATCAGGTTTTGGAGGGGCCTGACCATTTCAGAGAAACTAGGGACAAATCTTCTAACAAAATTAATCTGGCCTAGGAAAGATTGCATGGATTTTTTGGAAGTAGGTGGGGGAAGTTTAGCGATGACTTGGGTCCTCTCGGGGTCAATAATCATTCCATCACTAGACACAATGAATCCTATTAGTTTTCCCTGTTCTACTGCAAAGATGGACTTCTTGGGGTTCAAGGAGATGTCGTATTTACGACATCATAGCAGAACGGCTCGTAAGTGAGCTAGATTATCGTCTTTGTTTTTAGAATAAATGGTCACATCATCTAAGTAGACTACTACGAAGTGATTGATTAAGCCTCTAAAAGAAATGCCCATTGCTCTCTGAAAGGTAGCACCAGCATTAATCAATCCAAAGGGCATTTTGCGATAAGCATAAGTGCCCCACGGGGTACGGAAGGTAGTTTTTAATTGGTCTGATGGAGACATCAAGACTTGGTTGTATCCAGAGAAACCATCTAGTAAAGATAGCCTCTCGGAACCAGATACTTGTTGAAGGATCTTTTTTATGGGAGGGACATGATAATTATCTTTATCAGACGCTTTGTTGAGGTTTCGAAAATCGACACAAAGTCGAATTTCTCCATTTTTCTTCCGCACTGGGACAAGGTTGGATACCCATTGAGTATGTCTAATAGGAAAAATTATTTTAGCACCTAGGAATTTATTCAATTCTTTTTGTACGGTCGGTTCTAGTTTAGGATGCATTTTCCTCAATTTCTGTTGAAAGGGTAAGGTTTGGGGCTTCATCGGGATGACATGCTGTATAATATTAGGATCGAATGTTTTAAGATCATCGTAAGTCCATGCAAAGACATCCTTGAATTCTTTAAATAATTTAATAAAAGCGGCTTTTTCTTGTCTTGAACATCCCAAGCCTAAGTTGATACACTGAGGATTTTCACTAGTTCCTAAATTGACTTTTTCATAAGACAATGAAGAACTGTTGGTTTTACAATTGACCGTCTTTTTAAATTTATCTTCAAAATCATAAAAAATTTCTAGTCTAACAACAGATTTGGGTATGATATTTACCATGTCTGATAGAGCTTCAGGAGATTTCGGATTAGGTATTACTGTAAAGTCGTGCAAATTGTCGTCATGCATTTGTTCATCTATCACAACACCTTGAAAGGTTTCTTCTATGTGCAGAAATTTAATGATCTGATGATCATCATCGAATACTCTCCAGTTTGTGATATTGTCAGGAACATATGGTCGAAACAATAGCTCGACAGAGAATGCGTTTGGAGATAAGCCTTCTGCAGGAATAAGTTTATTTGCAACATTAGCGAGTAAATCTGCTTCAACATTATTTAACCAAGGGATGGAATTTATATTAAAAGAAGAAATTTTTTTCATTAAATTCCATACCTCAGACTGGTAACATTTGAGATGCGGGGAAAGACAATGTATAGAATTTCTCACCTGCCTGACCACTATCTCAGAATCACCAAATACAACTAGATTTTGAATGTGCATGTCTAAGGCTTTTCTGAGACCTTGCAATAAAGCCTCATATTCTACAATATTGTTAGTACATTCAAATTCTAGCCTACAAGCCAATAATGTTTTGTTACCTGCCGGATCGATAATGATGCAGCCTGCACCAGCTCCTTCTTTAGACTTGGAACCGTCGAAATATAAAGACCAAATTTGATTTCCATCTGGCTCATGGGACTGTTGGATAGAAGTTGTTGGTTGCATACATGCTATGATCTCGGACTGCTGTCGCGAATTGTTGATAGGTGAAACTTCAGCCATGAAATTTCCAAAGAAGGTGTCCATTCCTTGGACATCAGGTGAATCAGCCAGAGTTGTATATGGTTCATTTGGGTCATTCAAGTCTGTTACCGTGAACTTGAGGTAGCGCTCATGATTCACCCTAATTTTGTTGGGCTTACCGTTTTCTAGAAGCCATAAGTGAGACCAGTCCATTGCGAAGTAACCATGTAGCTGCTCCGACCAGTCCCTGCTTAAAAACATACCATACACTTCTGGAATATCCACCACAATTATATCAATAACCTGATGAACCTTTGGGTTAGACGATAATCTAATCAATACATTTTTTAGTTCGCCTATAACTTTAACATCTGTTCGATCAAGTTGTATGATTTTTAAAGAAGATGGTTCTACTTCGGCGTTAATCTTTTGGCAGACTGACCAAGGCATCACATTTGATGATGCTCCTAAGTCAACCATACAATTATGCACATTTTTGTTCAATATTTCAAAAGTTAAAAGAAAAGGAGGTACATTCTTGCGAGTATTTAGAGTTGTAACTTGTGGTTTCTTACTCGCGGTTTCTAATACTACTTTATCTACATTACTTGCGTTATTTACATTATTTACAGGAGTTACAGGAAGGCTTCCTTTATCTTGAGGATCAGGATTAGTTTTTGTGGAAGTATTCTGTGGAGCTTTGCTTTGCACAACCTTGTTACCATTAGAATTACCATTCTTGCCATTGTCCGAAATATTTTGCAACATCTTCTATAACAAAAATGGAAATTTCAACAACTCATAAATAGAAATGTTAGCCCGTAATTTTTTAAGATCTTCAACAACATCATAATCTAATTTAGGGCCAGAATTACTTTGTTTTGTTTCTACTGATTTAGATGGCTCTGGAGGTAAAGTTGTAGTGTTTTCAGCAGGAGGTTTATTTGTTGTCTTACTCCTAGTGTTGTAAGGGTGAATAGTCTCGAAGTTGGCTTGAAAAATACTATTCGAGAAATGTCCAAAGATGTTCGGAGAAGACTCTTCTTCTTGATTTGTATCCTACTCGACTTCCTCTTGAGGGATTTCAGGAGGTATCAAGTCATCTTGGGCTCCTAGAATTGCTTGGAGTGTGCATTGCAAACTTTCTAGGTTCAAGCCTTCAGGGTTTGGATTAGGTCGGTTGGTAGGAAAAGGATTTAGGAAAGGAGGTTTGTAAGGTCCTTTTCTCGAAGAGGCTTCTTCAATCGACCTTTTTAAATCTATAACTTGATTAGATAATTTTTGTACAACTTTGGTTAAATTTTCCAAATCAGAGTTCTCGGGTTGTGTTTTGTTTTGTGTTGGTGTGGGAAGAATTTCAATCTTCTTTTTGGAAGAAGAAACAGTCTCGGCTTCGTTGCTAGAAGAGTCCTTAAGGCTAAGTATGTATTTTTCAATCTGAGTAGCCTCTTCAAAGGCTTCTAACAACGTGGGTTTTTTAGATCTTTTCACCCAAATAGCTATACTTTGATGTAGATCTTTAGTATAGTAAGCTATTACAAGACTCTCAGCAGGCATAGAGTCTGCTGGGATTCTATTTTTAAGCTTTAAAAATCTTTGGTTAAAATCTTTAACTTTTTCTTTTGAGTTCATTTTTAAACTTGAAAGATCCATGACTAAGACCTCCGGAGGTTTGCCTTCTCCGAATTTTTCCAAAAAGCATGACTCAAACTTTTCCCAAGACACTATGGTATGGGGTTGTTGGGCAAAGTACCAAGTGGACGCATTACCCTCAAAGGTGTAAGGGAACAACCTACAGACAACGTCTTCATGTTCAACATTACAGAGTCTGATGGCTAACATGATTTTTTTGATATTATCTTCGGCTATCTGTTTTGAATCGGGATCAAACTTAGGAAGACTTTTCTCTGGGTGCTTAGGTAAAGGGTGTTGGGCTCCAGGTACAGCTACAACATCCTGGTCCAACCAGGGTCTAGCAGGGTTGTTCTGATTTGCCATTGGGGTAGTGGGTGTGGAAGGACGAGAAGGTGAGAAGCCTTCGTCAGAAGAGGAATCTCCCCCAAAAGATGAAGGAGATGAAGGAGGTGGTGAAGGAGGTATCCCAGATCCTCCTGCAACAGGATTTGTGTCTGGATCTGTTGGATTCACAGTGAGGTCTATGTCACCTAACTGTTCTCTGATGTCAGAGAAGTTTAAAGGTTGACCCCACAGGCAGTTTGGTCGCCTAAGACTTGCTAAGGCACTATGCGTTCTAATAAGAGATTGACGAACGATCTCTTGGAAATCACCACCTGTAGGATTAGGGGTTGTTGGCTCAACTGTGATCTGTGGATCTTCGGTTGAACTAGTTGCTATTTGAGAGGGAATATTATCTTGTGAACAACTTCTAGTCACTATAGGTGTGCGATTAGGTGGGGGAGGAGTCTTGCGACTGCCTCGTTCCATTAATTAAGTTCAGGCCCTCCTTCTAGCGCCATTTGTTGATGGGCAAAATTGGTCGTCTGTCAACTGGGAGAGTGGAACCGGTCTGTGGTTGTCTAAATAACCCAATCCGTTTGGAATGGACCACCCTGACGAGTTTAACGGCTCCGTTGGCCGCTCTAATGTCTTTTAAGAAAACCAAAGAGAGAATTGATCAGAGCTAAGTAATCTAAAACAAATAAAACAAACAAATTAAAACTAATTAAAACTAAATGAAAGAAACTAAACTAACTAAAACTAACTAATACACTAATCTAATTAAAACAAACTACTAAATTAAACTAACACTAAATCTAACTATTCTAACTATTATATACAATCTACTAATTACTATTATAATAACTCAAATCAACTATCTAATTATCAGCTGCAATATTACTTATTCACAAATGTACACTATAAATAGCCTATAGATTTAATTAAAACCTGCAAAACTCATGTGTTTTCTGTCCTAAGACAGCCAAGGATCTCTTTTTGATTTTTTATATTTTATGAACAAGAAATAAACATTGTTGAAATTAAACAATCTAATATATTTACTGAAATTAAACAATGTAATATAGATCTAATTAATATTATATCTAAATTAAACTACTTAATGAAAATGATAAACAACAAACTAAATGACCTGGAAATGCTCCAAGTCTACCCTGTGTATGATGACTTCTAAGCTGGTCGGAGGAGAAAACAAGCACTGGTTGGTCTGTAAGATTTTCATAAACAATTGCTTGTGTTGCTTCTCGAAGTATTTTACAGGACAAACAAGACATAAAAGAAAATCATAACAATCTTATGATTATAAATTCCTGCAATAAGGGAAACCTGTTAAGCAAGAAACTTATATTTTATAATTCAACTTATGAAGAAGATAAACCTGTCATTCACAAACTGAACTAAACAATTGTTATGTCTTTTATCTATTTGGAAGAAACAAGATATGGATAACAGTGATTAAAATTATATCATTTGCAC